>CM056204.1:2230000-2367500 GCA_029692085.1 Gymnothorax javanicus | reverse complement strand
TGGCATTCTGAGATGACTGCCAGATGGAATGAACACTTTTCCAGAGCCAAACTGTGTGAGGACAGGATGGAGTTGCTTA
Source organism: Gymnothorax javanicus (assembly GCA_029692085.1). Lineage (NCBI taxonomy): Eukaryota > Metazoa > Chordata > Actinopteri > Anguilliformes > Muraenidae > Gymnothorax > Gymnothorax javanicus. The sequence goes on along the minus strand of CM056204.1, from coordinate 2,367,421 downwards.
GGAGGAACGTGGTTCCAATTCCGATGTCCATAGAAGGATTGGGAGCTTGTTCCTAATAAACTGGACAGAGGAGCAGCCTGGGACGCTAGAAAGGCTTAGGAGATTGTTCTTACTAATTAAAGGAGGAAGGAAACTTCCTGTGAATTACCATCATTAACAATTATGTTTTACTTTCAAAAGATGATAAGTTTTACTAATAAATACTAACTGGGATTACGCTTGAATAGCAAATTACAATCAAGCAATTTGCAACTCAAAAGAGGGGCATAAATATGTCACAAATACAAGACGAGAGGTAACAATGAAACCAGATACAGCTGGGGATAAGAGAGCACACAAGACATAAACCAATCAAAGGAGACATTACTTCTAATAAACACACTGAATGGGCGGAGACTCAGAGGGCATTCTCACGAGGGTAGTGATAGTTTTCTGGACTTGCTGGATGTTTCTTGTCTGACATCTGTTTCTCTCATCAAGATATTAGTCAACCTCTATTGAATTTACGACTTTTTTTGCATGTATTCACCATCCCCTGTGTAATGAAGTTTGCTGAGGTGTTCAGTCCAGGAGCCAGACAGTGGAATTCCTGCCATGTTTTTCATCCACCCATTATCTGCTAGCTGACTTCACTAATTAGTTCAATCTCCTGGAATAAAAGGTTCATTAATATTTTGATTTTTTTTTTTAATTAGGAGGATGAATTTGGAGGTCCCTTGACTTTTAAAGTTTTACCTGCAAACCCTGCTGTCCCAGTGGTGAAGGCGAAAGCATCATCCTCCATGTTAAATTCTATCATGAACAGTGAGTATTATGTTAATCCGGCCAAGCTTTTCTTCCTTGCCTCATAATTTATTGCACAATATTGTGCTACTGGCTGGCCAGACTGGCCATGCGCCCGAGGAAAAATGGAAAACTAGGAGTTATCTGCCCTGTAAGACTGTGATTTGAGGAACACGGTGCTGGAGGCTAACACCAAATAAAAGGAAATGTATTTGTCATTGTGCAGCTTTATACTGCTGCCTATGCTGTGTTTTATGTTGACCAATAATATCACACATTTGGTTACCATACACAGTTTAAATATAATATTCCAGTTATGTAACTTCAGTTGTCTTTGAAACAAGCCATATGGATGTATGGATATAGACATTTGTGTTTATGGTAATTAAAAATGGACTTGCAACAAGACTAGTGAACCTGTCATGTGTGGGAAAAATTACTATCAGTTCAGTGTCCGGGAACTTCTGTTTATTTTGTCTTTTTTTATTCCAACCACAACTTTAATCCCAAACTTAAAAATCTGTATATTTTTCTTAGTAAAGCAGTTTGCATGAATTGAGGGATGATTTACCCTCTTTAGTTGCAACATCTGTACTTGCCTAGGAGAGTACAAGTCCCGTATTCACATTGTGTCATATTGCAAATAATTAAATGAGCAGAAAAAACTTCAACTAACATATTAAAGCCTGCAGTGAATTGAGTTGCCGTGACTTATTGTAACCATGAATACCTGACCACTAAAATTTGCTGATATTTAAGCATATAAGGCAGTACCAAAGATTATGAGCAAAATCTGTGTTATGTTTTGCGTGTGAACTTGTAATAATGTAAATTCAGTAAGTTTAATTTCGAGCAGAGATTGGCTGAAACAAAAACCCACCACTTACAGAATTGCAAAAACAGTTGGGAATTGCATTTAAAAAAAAAAAAAAAAAACTGTGACAGCTAATCTTAAATGGAGATAAAGTGCGACAGTTCCTGTGATAATACATGTATATGGGTTAGGTTAGGAAGCTGTAAATATTTTATCTCTCCAAAACACTAAATTACCCGAGTCTGTCTTAATACGGACTGAAAAGTACAGGTGGGCATAACAAAGCTTGGAAGTTTTGCCAAATTGGTTTTCCATTTAAGTGCACATTCAAGGTATAAAACAGTCATTTTATGTTTCTACTACATCCGGAAAGGTACCTGCAGTGAGATAAACTGTTTTACAGCTCCAGGTTATAATTTCTGTTGGTTTGCTAGAACAGTGATAGATAATGCACACCCCGTCAGGCACTTTAAAAGTATGTTTGCAGTTTCCTCAAGCACTTTGCTCTAAGCTAGGCAACTCAGGTGCTGACAAAGTGTGCTAAACATGTTCCAATCCTGTATATTAATAAATTCATTGAATGACTGTTACAGCATTTTTTTTGTACTGTATATTGGCACAATTTAGTGGACTAAAGTGGAGCTCTGAAGAAACTGTGTTCAACCCTGCTTAAAGTTTTACCCTTGACATTTCTTCTCTAGGGCAGTCCCAGGATAGTATACAGAGATTTGAACAGCAGGCTGGACTGCGGGACAACCGCTACTCCCCACATAAGGGACTGACCGCGGAGGAGACCCGCTACCATTGTGTGACGGAGGCGCTTGATGTAAGTGTCAGCGTGTCGTTGCTGGCCTATCGGTGGCAGGGCGGGTAAGAAGTAGGTGTGCTGGTTAGCAGCCAGTGGAATGATTTGGAACGGGGTGTGGCTATTTGCGCTTTCATAACGGAGAGCAAAACATGTATTGTTTGAAATATGCGTGTGCATGAGGGTTACAAGCTAGCGGTTTGCATGTTTGCTGTAATGAACTTGAAAGAGCCGTTTCTGAACACTGTTGACCTGCTTGTGGGAAGTGACCGAGCGTGGACGACGGTGAGTGTGTAATGAGGGATATGTTATTATTTTACGGTTGCTGATTTATTTGTTCCATCGTGAATTCCGAGTTAAAGTTATGACGCTAATGCGGATATTAAGGAATTCTTTGTTCTAATGTAAAACTGTAAATCGGCCAGCGGTCCCGGTGAGGAGGAAATCCCGCAGGTAGACGATAGATCTCTCTTTCACTTCGGATAATCGCCGCGGGATAGAGGATCTGAGGACTCAATGTTCCATTCGCGAATGCAGTTTCGGTATCCGGGCGACAGATCAGGCGAGCCCCCTTATTTGTCAGAATCAGCCAATCAGGTGGCGTCCCAGACCAGGGCTGCGCTGGCTTATATCCAGCGTCTTTCCGTTGAATGAGGAAAACAACAATCATGGCCTCCGGGGACGTGTCCAACGAGGATGAAAGGCAAAAATATATTCGCATGAAAAGGTATTTGCAGTTTATTGATTTGACTGTTAAACTGCTTTCCCACCGGACGCGAAACGCGTGTATTCGCGTCTTTGGATTGACTTTGAATGTAATCTGTCGTGCGAAAAATTCGTTTCGCGTCCAGTGTGAAAGCGGCTCAATGGCTTATTTCGTGACTCTAGCGTTTGGTTTAGCGTCGACTCTGTTGTTGTAGTTGGCCAACGTTAGCTAGCGGTTCATTTGTCAGTGGCCTTCGCTAGCTTTAGCTTGCCAAAGCCTGGGACTCGAGTGCAGTGCTACTGCTAGCTAGCTTGCTGGGTGACGTGTCCTTTGTTGTTTGCGAGAACCATAAATGGGGTATTTGCTGCCTTGCTCTTTTTTTTGGTTTGTTTTAAAGCGACTTGTCATGTCTAGTTCCATTTTTAAAGCCGAAATTGGCTGATAAACTTGCTTCATTTTATGAATATGTCACGTTAATATATTGTCGACGCTAACATGTTGGAGTTAGATGAGGTGGCTAGCCTACATCCGTATTGTCCGCTTTTTTGCAGTTAGCTAGAGTGTTGTTGATTCATGTATGAAACATTCGCCATCAGGAGTTTTACTTTCAGTCTAGCTGGGCTTTACACCGGGGAATGAAACGGCGAGCCTCGCTCTGCCTGCAGCCAGCCAGTAAACCTGTGTGTTACGTAACGGTTTGCCTGGAAAGAGCCGTGGGCAGCGGCCAACTGCGTTAGTTGGCCTATCTAGCGGAGGCTATTCAAGTCACCAAACGGTGATTTTAGTTGAAAACGCTGACTACTCAAATGTGCTCTCAATAACAAATCGATTGGATGTGCAATCGTTGCATTACGTTAACGATTGTAAATGGTGATTACATTGGATTGTCTGAAAAGGCTGTCCATCTTGATCATCATCTCTCCACCCGGGACGGTGATTGAATGGTTATTGCTGCTAAATCTAGTTTTTGGAGGTCATTTAACTTGTTTATAGCTGATTATGGGCACATTTATTCATTTCTGAAAAATAAGTTGTTTAATCAGCACTGTTGCAGTTACTATGGGGCTCCAGTATGGTCATTGCGAAGTACGTGTTGCATGGAGGAAAGCCCTTAGAAGTGTTTGGAAGCTTCTTCCTGTGACACATTGTAAAGTAATTTCTAGTCTTGCTGGCAAACCACTAGACCTGAGTTTAAAACTGAAATTTGTTTAATAAAAAAAATTAATGTGTAAATAGTGATAATGTTGTTGTTAAGACCATGGCTTATCAGTGTCAAATTAACCCAATATCATGTGCAGGTAAAATTTATAGATATCTGTTAAATGAAAGGTGTGTTTTTGAGCACATGATTTGTATCACTGGTATGATAATGACACTCATTTCAATGGCAAGATTAAAGTTTTAAGAGAAATGGTCGATGTTTGTGATAATCTAAAAAGTTGTGATGTTCTCACTATGGAGGAGATTGATTTTCTAATTGAGGATATCTGTATTAACTTACCCGTGTCGATGGAAAATGATTTTTTTTTTTTTTTTTACCATTAATAATACTGTGTATTTTAATGTGTGAATAAAGATATTGTTGTTAATGTTTTAGTGCTAACTAAATATTGTTTTAAATAACGGCCAATTGCCTGATCATTTTTATTCACTGAAGTAAATTACTTCGCTAGTAGATTTGTTTTCGTCCGTGGTGATTTAAAACCCTAAGGCACTGGGAAACTCTTGAGTATTTGGACTGTGCGAGCGTTATGTAATGGTTAGCCAGCCGGGGCAGACTTGAGATGACGGAGTGGAAGAAGAATGCCCTCGGGGTGTCTGATTGGGGAATTGATGCCGAGTGTTTTCAAGCACGGCAGGTGGTTCCAGGGTTTGTTTGTTTGGATGGTTGAGGGGGTTACTTTTTGTAAGGGAGAGATGGACCATTTGCCCGATGAATTAAACGTCCGTTTCAAATGTGATGCGGGCTGGCCCCCTCCCCTCTTGGAAGCTTTGCAGAATTTGCGTCGGCACTGACGTGCTCGGTCAAGGACTGTAGTTATTTGTCCAACCGAATTTGTTTATCCAGGTGAACATTTAGCAATCGTAGAGCCCGCTGCGTGCACACCCCGTTTATCACTGGCCCAACCACTCTCTTTTTTTTTTTTCCATTGATTTTCAAGGACAGATTTAAGGATAGGTTTCCTCAGAACTTTAATCAGTATCCTCCCAGTATTTAAATCGTATTTATCTCAAACGTGGCATTTTTAGTCTTTCTGAGTTTTCATGGACGTTTGGACTTGTTTCATTGAAGATAATAGCTGGAAAATTCCTGCTGATCCGGTGTATGCGGCTTTGCGGAAGATGCAATTTGTAAGTTGGGCGACTGCTACCTCTTGTAGTCGGAGTTTAGGTTTTATTTTATTTTTTATCGGGTGATTGTCACAAGCCTTATGTTTCTGTCGGGAAGAGTTTAGACCTTGCGAATGCGTTCTTTCATTTACTTTCCGTGCTGGGCACTGCTTTTTAAGGCGGGGTACACCCAAATTGATATCCGAGGGCCGAGAATTGTAATTTGGGGTGGATGTTGGGGTAAGTTCTACTTGAACAGGTGTTTAGAGCTGTATTTGTGGGGGTTTTTATGACGGCATTAACGAGTACCGCGAAATGGTACTGGGCCCACATTCTTTTTAAGCTTATGCATGCGGTTTTTTGTCAACCGATGACCTGCTTGCATTTTCTCCCCAGCTGACCACTGCCGTTTCTTTTATTTTTTCTCGGTAGAAGTTGAAGATGCCGAGCGGGGACTTCGGGGAGGAGAAGCAGAGAACGTCCGCGCAGTCCACGCCCAGCGTCACGCCCAGCGTCACCCCCTCCGCTACCCCCCAGGCCTCGCCGAAAATAAATCGCAGGTATGGGATTTACACCTCCGCCATGAGCTGTTCCGCTGTTTTCACCTGATGATTACCTGGTGCCTCTGTCCTGTAGACGCACACCTGCGCATACTCGCGCACACGCGAGCATACAGTCAGACACGCACGCCCGCACATGTAAGGATAGCTGTGGATGCATTTCACTTATCTAAGATGCTATGCTAATTGCGAGGGGATACATCAAGTATTTCAACTGTAATCATTTCTGATTGTACATAATTGTAATCAACTGCTGAAAGAAGGGTTTTGCGTGTGTGCGTGCGTGTGCGCGTGCGTGTTTTAACCCTGTCCCAAGCGTCAGAGGGGCTGAGATGGGGTATTGATATGAATTAAGATCAGGATGCACCTTCAGGGGCACTGGGGCTAAAAACTGAAATGCATGTAAGTTTACATTTTGCATTACTTTGAGTAACTGTGGTATTCCCCTGATAACTGCTTCAAATGTCATGGACTAGTCACACATACTAAGAATTCTATGGCCTCAAATGTACGCAAACCCAAGATCCATTTGGTTACGTTGCGGACACTACAGCAATAAGAGTAATGACTTAAAGGTCTTTAAAAAACCGGTTATATTCAATAAAACATGCTAAATACACGCCTTTATGGCATTATTTTGTCTCAAATACATAACCACTGGCACACTCCAAATTAATCTTATTTATAATTTTTTTTTTTTTTTGCATAAATCACAGTAGAACTTCTCTCGCTCCACAAAAATTTTTGTACACTGTTACTTTTTGAACACCCTGTATATCTTCAGTTGGTGTAGATTAGTTCTGTCATTAGGTAATTACTCTAGTTTTAACTTTTCATAATCATATTATATGAATATATTCATCTGAAGAGTGGTTGATGCAGTATTAGAGGATGTGGGGGGAAAACGTTGCGGACACTATAAACATTATTTTAATTCATTTGTGCACCACAAAAGGACCCATATCTTGAATAGATTTTATTGAATATAAACCTTATCTTAGGAGCATTATTCAACTTAGGTGGGATAATCCCACTTGGCCAAGTCTTTACAGAAATATATGCTTGAAAGTATGTTGTGGACACTACATATTTTTGGCGGCACCGTTCGATGCCAAAATAAAGGCAATATACCTGGCAGGGAAGTGTTTCCTTATCAGAAGTGTTATCATTTCTTGGTAGGAATGGTCATCAGCCACTCAGATAAGGTTGTTTCTACAGAAAAGGGCACGATTACAGTAAAGACGGGCCACCCATTTTTTTTGACAATGGAACTTAGCTTTCCTATTCATTTGGGGGCTAGAAATATTGGCCATGATATTCACACTTGGGGGCAACTTTTAAAGGGACACTCATGACCTTGACATCCAAGGTCAGATTATGACGCAAATGTCCATACTGTAATCATTCAAAATTGAGCCAACAGAAAATTAAGTTGAAAATCAAACCCTTTTCACTGATGACTCAGACTTGCCACCAGGAACAAGTCTTCTTTAGTATTTCAAGTTGCTTTAGAAAAGTTATTGGTTCAGGAAACACGGGATTAACCCTTTCCCCTTGGCCAAAAGCAGCTGTCCTTTAAGTTTGGTTTGCCCTGTCTTTACTGTAATCAGACAGTTATTTTAGTTCTACAGTTGTCCACCAGATGTCAATCCTGCCCTAAAACAAAAACAACAACAACAACATAAAAGGAGGCCATTTTGAAACCTTTTGGGTGTGGTGGCTGAGTGCCAAGGCTCAGGTCGTATTCGAATTTTTACTTGTCACACAAATTAAATGTCTTTGCCGTAATCGTGAAAATATGTTTTAGTAGCTAGTGCTTCTTTATGAGGTTATGCTTGATTGGAAACCTTTTTTCAGAGAGGTAGGAAATGAGGGAAACCTCAGCCCTCACATTGGTTGCAAATTTCCATGGGGCTGCATTATATGTCTTTACGGGCGTCTTTACCGTAATCAACTACTCTGCCAAGGTATCCGGTGTTGTGTATATAAGTGGGAAAAAAAAATCCTGGAATGTGGAAATTTCTTTTTATCAGAGTCCAACATGATGTTCTCGTGACAAAAAGGTTTTCAAATATGAACTCTGCTTCTAAAACTTAAAAAAAAAAAAAAAAAAATCTACTTACAATACATATTACAGTTACATATGACTGTAGTCCCGGTGATACAGCTGTTTTCCATGTTAAAAATTTTTGTGTTTCGAGTTTGCATTTATTAAACTTTTTATGCAGAATATTGATTCACTTGTATATTCGCTGTCTTGACGCATGCATTGATTGTGAAGGGTGAAATATTTGAGGCTCTGGCAAAATGGACCATTTTGGAACATATAATTTACTGGTACTTTACAGTAAAGAAAAATTATGCAGGGGCATGCTGGAATATACTTAATTGGCATTTGGGCCCTTCCCCCAAAATAACAGTCTGCAAAAATTCCTCACCCTTTACAGCCAGTGCATGTTCGGACTGCAAAGGTAGAGACATGCCTTCTCACACTCACACTAGAGTTAACAATGAACCTTTCAATGCCTTTGACATGTTTGAATGACTGAAAGATTAATGCAAAGGAAGTATGATACTCCTTTCTTCAGTGCATCTTGCCAAAAATGCTGATTACGGTAAAGAGGTATGTCACTTTATCTTTACCGTAATTGTTGATTACGGGAAAGACATCTGACCATCTTAAAGTTTGTTGGAAAAAAAACTGAAACCAGCCATAACCCAGCTTTGCCATTTTAATACTCACTAGTACTTTAGAAGGCCTATTTGAAGAATAAAAACCAAGTGGAATCCCAGAGAATTTTTGGTGGACATGTCTTTACCGTAATCATGCCCTTTTCTGTATGAACGCCCATATAACTTTAAGATGTTTTAAAGTGATTATAAACCCTTCAAGCAAGTAAATATTTAAAAACTAAGGCAAAAAAAATTAAATCAATAACAAAGGACATCAGAGATTCTAATTGCAATAATTATGGCATCCCAGGTGGGATCTCCACAAAATAACCGGAAAATAAACCAGAAAAAAATAGAATTAATATATGCATAAAACTAGTCAACTTTTTTTTTTTTTTTTTTTTTTTTGTTGGCTTCATTCAGAAAATCACAATTCAAAATCAGTTGGTTAAAATGCCCCTCCATAACGATGTGAAATAGTACAAACTGGCTTTCTAGTAGTCGCTGCCCCAGCATCTAAACTGCTGGAAAATTCATCAGTTACAGTGCAACTGATCATTGTATGTGTAACTTACTAAAAAGTATAATTTTGAAAAGTGTTGTGTACATACTATTTAATAGAACATTCAATAACACAGACCAGGGGATATTTACAACCTGATCTCGATTCACATCTAATTGTTAAGTTGGCACTTTTACGTGAAACTTATGAACAGATCTGAACCAAATTTTGTGGAGTGATGGGCTATGACCCTTAGATCACCTGATTTAATTTTGAGCCAGATTGGGCCAAGCCTGGGCTGCTGGCTCAAAATGTTGGAAAAAATGTTTTCTTGGCCGTAACTTTCACAATGGTCCGATTGACTTCAAACTGAAATCAAACAGTGGATATTTAAATTCTACACCATATGTATTCCTGTGAAAAACTGAATACCCTTCTTGGAGTTAGTGGGGTAAATACCTAGGGGTTGGGTCTGTAATTTCAAATGCCTTGAAAGCACTACTGGGGCAGGTTTGCTGTGCCTGGTACGGCTTGTTTTTTTTTTCTTTATTATATTTTATTTTTTTACGTTTGTGAGCAGAAGAGTTGAAGAGATTGCATAATGTTATTGCATTTTGTTCTCGCGGCACGTTTTCCCTCGCTGGGTGGATGGCAGGACTGGAGGTGGTTTGGGCTCAGGCTGGTGAGCTTTTAGCCCGCAGGAAAAGAGGCCGGCATTAACGCCATGTTCTCTCCGTCTTTGCCAAATGTGTGCCCGGAACGTTCTCCACAGAACATTGTGATGCTGATGTGAGTCACAGCATGAAAGCAACAACCTTCTAGAACGCCGGCTTTCAATAATAAACAAAACATCCTCAATGGAGGGGGTAGGGGGGGGGGAGAAATATGCTGTTGAAACAGGTTCATTGACATAACAGCTTTTCAGAATCTGCTCGCTGAGAGGACACACCAGGCAAACAAAGGACAAATTTTGCGGATACTGAATAAGCCTCCTCCCGGACTCCATTAAATTTTGAATGGAGATTCTGTGTAATTATAATCCAGGCCAGGGTATAATCTTTGTCTGTGAAATGGATGTCAAATATTCTTTCTCCTGCTTTCTGTTTGCTGATTGATGAGCGATTTGGGCGGGTACTTAAACGTTAGTATTTGAGTTCTGACTGCATTAAGGGCGAGGCATGCTTTTTTTTTTTTTTTTTTTTTGGGAAATGACTTGTCTCTTTGACTGGCGGCTGTGTTTTGCAGGAGCTGGTTCGGACAAGGCTCCGTGGCTTTCATTCCCATCGCCGAATTCGACAGCGGTGACGCGATCTCGCTCATGGGGGGCACAGAGGGAGGGGGCGGCGACAACTGGAGTCTGTTCGGCATGAGGTCGGCGGTGTCGAAATCCTCCACTGACCCAGGTCAGTGCACTCAGTGCGTCAGTGCATACTCCACCTCCAACTCACCCAAGTTTGTGCACTCAACCCTTCTATGCATACTGCACCTCAGACTCTCCCTTCTGTGCATACTGCACCTCAGACTCTCCCTTCTGTGCATACTGCACCTCAGACTCTCCCTTCTGTGCATACTGCACCTCAGACTCTCCCTTCTGTGCATACATACTGCCTCAGACTCTCCTTCTGTCTGTGCATCTCAGACTCTCCCTTCTGTGCATCTCATCTCAGACTCTCCCTTCTGTGCATACTGCATCTCAGACTCTCCCTTCTGTGCATACTGCATCTCAGACTCTCCCTTCTGTGCATACTGCATCTCAGACTCTCCCTTCTGTGCATACTGCATCTCAGACTCTCCCTTCTGTGCATACTGCATCTCAGACTCTCCCTTCTGTGCATACTGCATCTCAGACTCTCCCTTCTGTGCATCTGCATCCAGACTCTCCCTTCTGTGCATACTGCATCTCAGACTCTCCTTCTGTGCATACTGCATCTCAGACTCTCCCTTCTGTGCATACTGCATCTCAGACTCTCCCTTCTGTGCATACTGCATCTCAGACTCTCCCTTCTGTGCATACTGCATCTCAGACTCTCCCTTCTGTGCATACTGCATCTCAGACTCTCCCTTCTGTGCATACTGCATCTCAGACTCTCCCTTCTGTGCATGCTGCATCTCAGACTCTCCCTTCTGTGCATACTGCATCTCAGACTCTCCCTTCTGTGCATCTCAGACTCTCCCTTCTGCATCTCAGACTCTCCCTTCTGTGCATGCTGCATCTCAGACTCTCCCTTCTGTGCATGCTGCATCTCAGACTCTCCCTTCTGTGCATGCTGCATCTCAGACTCTCCCTTCTGTGCATAATGCATCTCAGACTCTCCCTTCTGTGCATACTGCATCTCAGACTCTCCCTTCTATGCATAATGCATCTCAGACTCTCCCTTCTGTGCATACTGCATCTCAGACTCTCCCTTCTGCAAAATGCAGATTCTCCCTTCTGTGCATACTGCACCTCAGACTCTCCCTTCTGTGCATACTGCATACTCTCCCTTCTGTGCATACTGCATCTCAGACTCTCCCTTCTGTGCATACTGCATCTCAGACTCTCCCTTCTGTGCATACTGCATCTCATACTGAGACTCTCCCTTCTGTGCATACTGTGCATACTGCATCTCAGACTCTCCCTCAGACTGCTCCTCTCCCTTCTATGCATACTGCTCCTCAGACTCTCCCTTCTATGCATACTGCATCTCAGACTCTCCCTTCTATGCATACTGCATCTCAGACTCTCCCTTCTATGCATACTGCATCTCAGACTCTCCCTTCTATGCATACTGCATCTCAGACTCTCCCTTCTATGCATACTGCACCTCAGACTCTCCCTTCTATGCATACTGCATCTCAGACTCTCCCTTCTATGCATACTGCACCTCAGACTCTCCCTTCTGTGCATACTGCACCTCAGACTCTCCCTTCTGTGCATACTGCACCTCAGACTCTCCCTTCTGTGCATACTGCACCTCTGACTCTCCCTTCTGTGCAAACTGCATCTCAAACTAACCCTTCTATGCATACTGCATCTCAGACTCTCCCTTCTAATGCATACTGCATCTCTCCCTTCTATGCATACTGCTCCTCAGACTCTCCCTTCTATGCATACTGCATCTCAGACTCTCCCTTCTATGCATACTGCATCTCAGACTCGCCCTTCTATGCATACTGCATCTCAGACTAACCCTTCTATGCATACTGCATCTCAGACTTTCCTTCTATGCATACTGCATCTCAGACTCTCCCTTCTATGCATACTGCACCTCAGACTCTCCCTTCTATGCATACTGCATCTCAGACTCTCCCTTCTATGCATACTGCACCTCAGACTCTCCCTTCTATGCATACTGCACCTCAGACTCTCCCTTCTGTGCATACTGCACCTCAGACTCTCCCTTCTGTGCATGCTGCATCTCAGACTCTCCCTTCTGTGCATACTGCACCTCAGACTCTCCCTTCTGTGCATACTGCACCTCAGACTCTCCCTCTTCTGTGCATGCATCTGCTCCCTTCTATGCATACTGCATCTCAGACTCTCCCTTCTGTGCATACTGCACCTCAGACTCTCCCTTCTGTGCATACTGCACCTCAGACTCTCCCTTCTATGCATACTGCATCTCAGACTCTCCCTTCTGTGCATACTGCATCTCAGACTCTCCCCTTCTCTATGCATACTGCATGCATTCTGCATCTCAGACTCTCCCTTCTGTGCATACTGCACCTCAGACTCTCCCCTTCATCTCAGACTCTCCCTTGCATACTGCACTCAGACTCTCCCTTCTATGCATACTGCATCTCAGACTCTCCCTTCTATGCATTCTGCATCTCAGACTCACCCTTCTGTGCATACTGCATCTCAGACTCTCCCTTCTGTGCATACTGCACCTCAGACTCTCCCTTCTATGCATACTGCACCTCAGACTCTCCCTTCTGTGCATACTGCACCTCAGACTCTCCCTTCTGTGCATACTGCACCTCAGACTCTCCCTTCTGTGCATACTGCACCTCAGACTCTCCCTTCTGTGCATGCTGCACCTCAGACTCTCCCTTCTCATGCTGACTCTCCTTCTTCATGTGCATCAGCTCCCTTCTGTGCATGCTGCACCTCAGACTCCCTTCTGTGCCCTTCTCAGACTCTCCCTTGCTGCACCTCAGACTCTCCCTTCTGTGCATGCTGCACCTCAGACTCTCCCTTCTGTGCATGCTGCACCTCAGACTCTCCCTTCTGTGCATGCTGCACCTCAGACTCTCCCTTCTGTGCATGCTGCACCTCAGACTCTCCCTTCTGTGCATACTGCACCTCAGACTCTCCCTTCTGTGCATACTGCATCTCAGACTCCCTTCTGTGCATCTGCCCTCAGACTCTCCCTTCATGCATGCTGCATCTCAGACTCTCCCTTCTATGCATACTGCATCTCAGACTCTCCCTTCATGCACTGCATCTCAGACTGCCCCTCAGACTCTCCCTTCTATGCATACTGCATCTCAGACTCTCCCTAATGCATTCTGCAGACTCTCCCTTCTATGCATACTGCACCTCAGACTCTCCCTTCTTTGCATACTGCACCTCAGACTCTCCCTTCTGTGCATACTGCATCTCAGACTCTCCCCTTCTGTGCATACTGCAACCTCAGACTCTCCCTTCTGTGCATACTGCATCTCAGACTCTCCCTTCTGTGCATACTGCATCTCAGACTCTCCCTTCTGTGCATACTGTGCTCTCCCTTCTGTGCATACTGCACCTCAGACTCTCCCTTCTGTGCATACTGCACCTCAGACTCTCCCTTCTGTGCATACTGCATCTCAGACTCTCCCTTCTGTGCATACTGCACCTCAGACTCTCCCTTCTGTGCATACTGCACCTCAGACTCTCCCTTCTGTGCATACTGCATCTCAGACTCTCCCTTCTGTGCATACTGCATCTCAGACTCTCCCTTCTGTGCATACTGCACCTCAGACTCTCCCTTCTGTGCATACTGCACCTCAGACTCTCCCTTCTGTGCATACTGCACCTCAGACTCTCCCTTCTGTGCATACTGCACCTCAGACTCTCCCTTCTGTGCATACTGCACCTCAGACTCTCCCTTCTGTGCATACTGCATCTCAGACTCTCCCTTCTGTGCATAATGCATCTCAGACTCTCCCTTCTGTCTCCCTTCTATGCATACTGCATCTCAGACTTTCCCTTCTAATGCATACTGCATCTCTCCCTTCTATGCATACTGCTCCTCAGACTCTCCCTTCTATGCATACTGCACCTCAGACTCTCCCTTCTGTGCATACTGCACCTCAGACTCTCCCTTCTGTGCATAATGCATCTCAGACTCTCCCTTCTGTGCATAATGCATCTCAGACTCTCCCTTCTATGCATACTGCATCTCAGACTCTCCCTTCTGTGCAAACTGCATCTCAAACTAACCCTTCTATGCATACTGCATCTCAGACTTTCCCTTCTAATGCATACTGCATCTCTCCCTTCTATGCATACTGCTCCTCAGACTCTCCCTTCTATGCATACTGCTCCTCAGACTCTCCCTCTCCCTTCTGTCCCTTCATGCTGCATCTCAGACTCTCCCTTCTGTGCATACTGCACCTCAGACTCTCCCTTCTGTGCATACTGCATCTCAGACTCTCCCTTCTGTGCATACTGCATCTCAGACTCTCCCTTCTGTGCATACTGCATCTCAGACTCTCCCTTCTGTGCATACTGCACCTCAGACTCTCCCTTCTGTGCATACTGCACCTCAGACTCTCCCTTCTGTGCATACTGCATCTCAGACTCTCCCCCTTCTATGCATACTGCATCTCAGACTCTCCCTTCTGTGCATACTGCATCTCAGACTCTCCCTTCTGTGCATACTGCATCTCAGACTCTCCCTTCTGTGCATACTGCACCTCAGACTCTCCCTTCTGTGCATACTGCACCTCAGACTCTCCCTTCTGCATACTGCACTCTCCCTTCTGCATACTCTCCTCTTCTGTGCATACTGCACCTCAGACTCTCCCTTCTGTGCATACTGCATCTCAGACTCTCCCTTCTGTGCATACTGCATCTCAGACTCTCCCTTCTGTGCATACTCTCCCTGCATACTGCACCTCAGACTCTCCCTTCTGTGCATACTCCTCTCCCTTCTGTGCATACTGCACCTCTGCTCCCTTCTCTCCCTTCTGTGCATACTGCACCTCAGACTCTCCCTTCTGTGCATACTGCATCTCAGACTCTCCCTTCTGTGCATACTGCATCTCAGACTCTCCCTTCTAATGCATACTGCATCTCTCCCTTCTATGCATACTGCTCCTCAGACTCTCCCTTCTATGCATACTGCACCTCAGACTCTCCCTTCTGTGCATACTGCATCTCAGACTCTCCCTTCTGCATACTGCACCTCAGACTCTCCTTCTGTGCATACTGCATCTCAGACCCTCCCTTCTGTGCATAATGCATCTCAGACTCTCCCTTCTGTGCATACTGCATCTCAGACTCTCCCTTCTATGCATACTGCATCTCAGACTCTCTCCTTCTGTGCATACTGCATCTGCAGACTCCCTTCTATGCATACTGCATCTCAGACTCTCCCTTCTTTGCATACTGCTCCTCAGACTCTCCCTTCTGTGCATACTGCATCTCAGACTCTCCCTTCTGTGCATACTGAACCTCAGACTCTCCCTTCTGTGCATACTGCACCTCAGACTCTCCCTTCTGTGCATACTGCATCTCAGACTCTCCCTTCTGTGCATACTGCATCTCAGACTCTCCCTTCTGTGCATACTGCATCTCAGACTCTCCCTTCTGTGCATACTGCATCTCATCTCTCCACCTCAGCATACTGCTCTCCTCCCTTCTGCACCTCAGACTCTCCCTTCTGTGCATACTGCACCTCAGACTAGCCCTTCTATGCATACTGCACCTCAGACTCTCCCTTCTATGCATACTGCACCTCAGACTCTCCCTTCTATGCATACTGCATCTCCAGACTCTCCCTTCTCAGACTCTCCCTTCTTCTATGCATACTGCACCTCAGACTCTCCTTCTGTGCATACTGCACCCCAGACTCTCCCTTCTGTGCATACTGCACCTCAGACTCTCCCTTCTGTGCATACTGCACCTCAGACTCTCCCTTCTGTGCATACTGCACCTCAGACTCTCCCTTCTATGCATACTGCACCTCAGACTCTCCCTTCTGTGCATACTGCACCTCAGACTCTCCCTTCTATGCATACTGCACCTCAGACTCTCCCTTCTGTGCATACTGCACCTCAGACTCTCCCTTCTGTGCATACTGCACCTCAGACTCTCCCTTCTGTGCATACTGCACCTCAGACTCTCCCTTCTGTGCATACTGCACCTCAGACTCTCCCTTCTGTGCATACTGCACCTCAGACTCTCCCTTCTGTGCATACTGCACCTCAGACTCTCCCTTCTGTGCATACTGCACCTCAGACTCTCCCTTCTGTGCATACTGCACCTCAGACTCTCCTTCTATGCATACTGCACCTCAGACTCTCCCTTCTATGCATACTGCACCTCAGACTCTCTCCCTTCTGTGCATACTGCACCTCAGACTCTCCCTTCTGTGCATACTGCACCTCAGACTCTCCCTTCTGTGCATACTGCACCTCAGACTCTCCCTTCTGTGCATACTGCATCTCAGACTCTCCCTTCTGTGCATACTGCATCTCAGACTCTCCCTTCTATGCATACTGCATCTCAGACTCCCTTCTATGCATACTGCTCCTCAGACTCTCCCTTCTATGCATACTGCTCCTCAGACTCTCCCTTCTATGCATACTGCTCCTCAGACTCTCCCTTCTTTGCATACTGCTCCTCAGACTCTCCCTTCTGTGCATACTGCATCTCAGACTAACCCTTCTGTGCATACTGAACCTCAGACTCTCCCTTCTGTGCATACTGCACCTCAGACTCTCCCTTCTGTGCATACTGCACCTCAGACTCTCCCTTCTGTGCATACTGCACCTCAGACTCTCCCTTCTGTGCATACTGCATCTCAGACTCTCCCTTCTGTGCATACTGCATCTCAGACTCTCCCTTCTGCATAATGCATCATACTCCCTTCTATGCATCTCATCTCAGACTTCTCCTGCTAATGCATACTGCAGACTCTCCCTTCTGTGCATACTGCTCCTCAGACTCTCCTTCTCTTTGCATATACTGACTCTCCCTTCTCTGCTCCTCAGACTCCCTTCTTTGCATACTGCTCCTCAGACTCTCCCTTCTTGCATACTGCACCTCAGACTCCCTTCTGTGCATACTGCACCTCAGACTCTCCCTTCTGTGCATACTGCACCTCAGACTCTCCCTTCTGTGCATACTGCACCTCAGACTCTCCCTTCTGTGCATACTGCACCTCAGACTCTCCCTTCTGTGCATACTGCACCTCAGACTCTCCCTTCTGTGCATACTGCATCTCAGACTCTCCCTTCTGTGCATACTGCATCTCAGACTCTCCCTTCTATGCATACTGCATCTCAGACTCTCCCTTCTAATGCATACTGCTCCTCAGACTCTCCCTTCTACTGCAGACTCTCCCTTCTGCATCCTCAGACTAACCCTTCTTGCATACTGCACCTCAGACTCTCCCTTCTTTGCATACTGCTCCTCAGACTCTCCCTTCTATGCATACTGCTCCTCAGACTCTCCCTTCTATGCATACTGCATCTCAGACTCTCCCTTCTATGCATACTGCACCTCAGACTCTCCCTTCTGTGCATGACTTCTCCCATATCTCTCCCTTCTATGCATACTGCACCTCAGACTCTCCCTTCTGTGCATAATGCATCTCAGACTCTCCCTTCTGTGCATACTGCATCTCAGACTCTCCCTTCTAATGCATACTGCTCCTCAGACTCTCCCTTCTGTGCATACTGCTTCCTCAGACTCTCCCTTCTCTTGCATACTGCATCTCAGACTCTCCCTTCTATGCATACTGCATCTCAGACTCTCCTTCTATGCATACTGCACCTCAGACTCTCTCCCTTCTTTGCATACTGCATCTCAGACTCTCCCTTCTATGCATACTGCATCTCAGACTCCCTTCTGTGCATACTGCACCTCAGACTCTCCCTTCTGCATACTGCATCTCAGATACTGCACCCTCAGACTCTCCCTTCTGTGCATACTGCATCTCAGACTCCCTTCTATGCATACTGCATCTCAGACTCTCCCTTCTAATGCATACTGCATCTCTCCCTTCTATGCATACTGCTCCTCAGACTCTCCCTTCTATGCATACTGCTCCTCAGACTCTCCCTTCTTTGCATACTGCTCCTCAGACTCTCCCTTCTTTGCATACTGCTCCTCAGACTCTCCCTTCTGTGCATACTGCATCTCAGACTCTCCCTTCTGTGCATACTGCATCTCAGACTCTCCCTTCTATGCATACTGCACCTCAGACTCTCCCTTCTATGCATACTGCATCTCAGACTCTCCCTTCTATGCATAATGCATCTCAGATCCCTTCTAATGCAGACTCTCTCCCTTCTATGCATACTGCATCTCTCCCTTCTATGCATACTGCTCCTCAGACTCTCCCTTCTTTGCATACTGCATCTCAGACTCGCCCTTCTATGCATACTGCATCTCAGACTAACCCTTCTGTGCATACTGCACCTCAGACTCTCCCTTCTGTGCATACTGCATCTCAGACTCTCCCTTCTGTGCATACTGCATCTCAGACTAACCCTTCTGTGCATACTGCACCTCAGACTCTCCCTTCTGTGCATACTGCATCTCAGACTCTCCCTTCTGTGCATACTGCATCTCAGACTCTCCCTTCTGTTCTGCATCTCATACTGCCCTTCTCTGCATCTCAGACTCTCCCTTCTGTGCATACTGCATCTCAGACTCTCCCTTCTGTGCATACTGCACCTCAGACTCTCCCTTCTGTGCATACTGCACCTCAGACTCTCCCTTCTGTGCATACTGCACCTCAGACTCTCCCTTCTCTGCATACTGCACCTCAGACTCTCCCTTCTGTGCATACTGCACCTCAGACTCTCCCTTCTGTGCATACTGCACCTCAGACTCTCCCTTCTGTGCATACTGCACCTCAGACTCTCGCTTCAGTGCATACTTCATCTCAGACTCTCCCTTCTGTGCAAACTGCATCTCAAACTAACCCTTCTATGCATACTGCACCTCAAACTAATGCTTCTATGCATACTGCATCTCAGACTCTCCCTTCTATGCATACTGCACCTCAGACTCTCCCTTCTATGCATACTGCACTTCTTACTCGCCCTGATTGGCGCACTTAACCACTCTATGCATTCTGCTCCTCGAACTAACTCAGGTTGTGCACTCAAGCTTTCTATGAATATTGCACTTCAAACTAACCCGGGTTTGGTGCACACAATCCAATGCATATGTCTACTGCTCCTCAATTCATGTTTTCGAGCAACACTACCACAGTAATGCCTTGTTTTCCTGTATTCCGATAGCGGGAATGTGCACGTTGCCAAGCAAGTTTGGGCAGTTGAGCGAGGCGTCTTGCCTTCGGCCTGGTGTTTACATGTCGGGCAGCTCTGGTGTTTACGTGTCGGGCAGCTCTGACTTATGTAGCTTCATTTGTGAGGAGGTGATGTTTTCATTCCCTCCGTCGGAGCTACTGGAGGCGTCATGCTGTGGTCGGTTTGCATGCGTGGCCAAACTAAACCCGTTCTGAAACGTGTACGTCTTCATTCTGGTTCCTGCCGAGCCAAACGTGTTGCTCAAAGGTTCCATTCCCCACAAGCCTGGCTTGCTTCAGAATGCTGGCGGTTTTAAATGGTTTCCTGTAAAGAATGAGTGTGATTCCTCAGATCTCAGATACATTTCTCACTGGGGGCTCGGTCTAAGAGAAATTTGTGGAATCTAATAACTCCTTGATCACAAGGGAAAATGTCCTTCAGGTTCTTTGCGTTGTGTGCCGCCCGTACGAGAATAAATGAACCTGAAGGACATTTTTCCTTAAGTGCTTGGAGTTATATTTGTTTTTCTATTGTTCCCTATGCTTGAAATGCAGCCCTTAATCTCTATGCATTAGTGTCTGCAGAATGTTTTGTAACACTGTGTGAACTTAGGATTGCACTAGGTCTGGTTTTTTTTTTTTTTTTTTTTAATCTCTCTTTTCAATCTTGCCTGAACATCGATCTCTCTCTGTGTCCGCAGAGAGCCTGGCTCTCCAGTCGTGCCCGGGGAGCCAGAAGGCGAACCCCCTGGACTTGCTGAAGACCAAGGTTCCCCCAGATCCGGTCTTACTGAAGACCCCCAAAATCGAGATCACGGGACTGGAGGTGAAGAAACAGATGCCCCGCCCTCACAGACTCAAGCCGCGCGACATGAACGTTCTCACGCCATCCGGCTTCTGACGGCCCGGAACCCCCCATTTGCACAATCAAGACTGTTTCTGTTGCAAGTGACTTCACTTTCTCCTCGACCCACAGCACCAAGAACAGAACTTTCTGGAGGCCAACTGGGTCGCACGCCAGCTTCAAAAACGATGGTTCCATTTGCCAAATCCAATAAAAGTGAGGAAGGATTTGGGTTGATGAGTTTCGCGGTGAGAATGTTAGTCGGTTTTTTTTTTTATTTTGCGTGCGTGTGTAAGTTGTCTCCTCCAGCGCCACTAGATGGCAGTGTCGTCCTGGACTCTTGGTTGCGCTTTTGTAAAGTCGCACTTAGATGGACTGATTTTGTAGGTGCTTTTTTTTTTCCGTGAGATTCGAATGTGTGCAGAAAGCATGAGCAAGAGTCTTCTTTATTCAAAAATATTTGACTTAAAAAAAGAAAAGGTAAATGAATCAATAGGAACAGCCGTGAAGATGCCCCAATCACTCACTCACTGGGGTCTGCTTTCCATTTTGTCTTTACTGCACGTTGTTTGGTCGTTTTTTGCACACAAGTTTGATATTGGTTTGCGACTGTTGAGAAGCACAGTCCTATTGGGATGGTATCACTGTAAATACTTCGGGTCCACACATCGCTACCATATCAGAAGTACTTCCTTCCTACCCTTAGCATTTCAGTTCCTAATTCACAATCACTTTGTAGTGAAGTAGCATCAGTTCCCATTTTTATTTTTCACTTTGGTTTTCTCATTTCTGTTTTCTTAATATTCTTCAGTTAATAAGCTTTAATATCAAGACTTGCATTGCTGTTTGATAATGGGTCTATTTTAAATACTAGACTGTCGGATGTAATGCCAATTTCATTGTATAGCATCAAGAATATATTGTAAATTGCATTAACTTGTATATTTGATAAGTTTTTTTTTTTTTTTTTTTTTTTATTTAACGTGCGCTAGTGTCTTGGATGGAATGTGCCTTTTGTTCAGATGTCATTGTGCTCATTTAAATAAATGCTTTAGAGTTTTCAATTGTGACCACCTGGCTAGAAGTGTGGTCTTTCCCTGTACAGCTTGACGAATGCGATGGTCTGGTGAGCAGTATAGTTGTTTGGCAGCAGGGGTGTTTTGTGCTCAAATCCTGAGCCCACAGTGTTCTTGGTCGCAAACTCCCCTCCTGCGATCTCCCTGTGCCTTTCTCCGGGCTACACCGTATTCTTCCCACAGTCCAAAGACATGCATGTTAGGTTAAGCTGGATGTGCTCTAATGCCCGTCTAGGGATTGTGCAGTGAAAGATTATGGGAGGCCGTATAGGCCATAAACACTGAATTATATTGTACTTGCACACACGCCCTGAAAACATGCGCGCACACGCACTGGAAATATGCACATACACACTGACTACATGCACATGCATGTATCCACAATGTACACTCACACACCCCACCACCTTCACAGAGAGAGAGAGAGAGAGAAAAAATCTGAGTGCCCGGAAGTTGTTAAAGTGTAACAGGAAGATGTTCTGATGGCACCGGAGAGGTTACCTAGAGAGTAAGGCCCAATCCCAAACCTCTCCACTAACGCTTCACTACCGAGTGTCTCTCCGTGTGAAGTCTCCCTCACAGCGATGGAGGGAGCTTCATTAAAGGGGAACATGTGAAAACGGTCATAAATGACAGAACTTTGGAGTGTGTCTGGGAATATGGAATATTAGCTCGGTGGAACATTAGCTCTTTAGAGCACCACCTTTAGTCAGATAGCTGTCCATCCAGCATAGTACCAAACCAAACTCTTCATTTTCTGAGAAAACTAGCTGTGTGTATCACAATTCAAAAACTATTTCTTTGGTACATTGCTGGGGGTGTCAGTATTTTTATCCAGCCTACAGCACCCCCTGGGGGCAAACTTGTCCAACTTTTGATGTTGAGTATCATCTACGCTGAAAATACTACCACTGAGATTTTACTAATGCTGTCATATACCCCAAAGGGACTATGTATCCAGAGAATTTCAGATCACTATCTTGCTGGGTAAACAAAATAATGCCGCCTAAACATAGGCACGATCTCCTATGAAATGGTCCGTTTTGGATTTTCCTCCGACTTTGGCTCCATCGAGCTTGAAAGTGTAGATACTACCAAAGAAATGTAACAAAAATTCCTGAAAAAAAGAGTTCCAAGTGGAAAAAAAAAGCAAAAGCCTTTATTAAATGGCTAATTTAAAAACCTCCAGTACGGCCATACAGGCCTTCATCAGGGTGACTACCAAAGAAATGCTTGATATTCCTGAAAATGGAGTTCCAAAAGCACAACAAACAGCATTTACCTCCACAGTGGGGTTACTGAGAAAATATACTGCAAACATGCACCAAAAATGAATTTCGACCATCTTTCCGGCCGTCCATTGCACTAACCCAGCAAGATACCAAGGTGCCATTCACTGAAAATGATAGTCTTGTAGTGAGTAAACACATAATTAAGCATTCCAGATTGGTATAACTCTGGGATATTATTTCATTCCTATTCCCATTTTCAATTTTTATTGTTATTTCTCAAATAATTCAGGCTTGATAACGTAGTTACCCAGCTTGGCACTGATGTGGTGCTGATGTGTAACTGGACTTGAAGTGTCACAGATCAAGACAAAAGTATAACATATTTGGTACTGTGTACCCTTAAGTCATGATAGCTGATGTAAAATGTGGTGTCAACAGCAAAACTGAGCCTCTTTAGTGGCTTCCAGGTGGCGCCACCGGCAGGCAAAGTAAGATACGGACCTAAAAATTCGGCTTTTTCTATGAGACACCCATATCTACCGATGTGCCAAGTTTCATTATATTCCAGGGGGGTATACTGCGCACCTAATGTCAATCTCTCATAGAATGGCTTTTAACTTGTAACGTCTTTATGCAATTCCATTGCTTCTATCCCATGTTTAGAAAGTCCACTTTGTCCCCTAACCGGATAATTACCCATTAAGGCAACTGTACAACGAAATCTTGAATAAGTGATTATACGTGTCCCTCAGCAGACATACAGCACATTGACGGTGCATTTTCCACATAGGCTACCGCTTCCTTGCTCTTCAGGCACGCGGCGGAGGTTTTAGTTTGTTTCCATTGTGATCTGAAAATCCACGTCAAGTTATTCGTAACAGCTTACAATGGATAAGAAACGAAGATTCGTGGATGCGTACGAAAATAATGGATTTTATATAGGGGGAGGTTTTTTCTGATGACGGTACAGATGGCCTGAATGCCCGAGTCTAAAATTGCGGATATTAATTTTTCTTGGCTATTTTTAACAATAGGATCGCGCGCAGCACAACATAATTTTCGGCGGAGCCAATAACCAGAGAACTTCAATATTTTATGAAAACATGATTATTACAATTCGTCCCATGAATAACAAAAGGTTTGATGAAACCTGATGAAACCTGTTTTTCTGCACCACGAAGTAGAAAAACAGGTTTCATCAGGAATGTCACTTGCGACCTTTTGTTATTCATGGGACGAATTAAAAAAAACGGCCACCGTTAAAATTTTGGCTACCCCATGGCGTTTTTGGTGTTATATTGCATGCGGCAGTTAAACTGTAGTTCACACTTTGGGGATTAAATTTTGCGTTAATTTACGGTTTACATGCGTGCCAATTTCTGAGGATCATATTCCAACGGATCTCGCC
The DNA here is from genome assembly GCA_029692085.1 of Gymnothorax javanicus. NCBI lineage: Eukaryota > Metazoa > Chordata > Actinopteri > Anguilliformes > Muraenidae > Gymnothorax > Gymnothorax javanicus. Next base: position 2,343,236 of record CM056204.1, on the reverse strand, counting down.
AAGCGCCGTCATCAGAAACGAGCGTCGCTTTTTGTAGGCTAACGCAAATGAGGAAAGGACGTCCCAAGTCGCTTAAACCATATGTCCTCGTTTCGTCTGTCCTCTCTCCTGTTTCCTCCACGAATCCTCAATGGTAGATGCAAGGATAGGACGCAAGTGAGGAGAACGAGGATGCAATTTAAGGGACTTGAGACGGAACCAGAATTATTTGGCGCACCTTCTTGTAAAAAAAAAAAAAAAAAAAAGCTAATGAGCGTTTTGAAAACATGAAACCGGAAAAGATGCAATTATAGCATTTTATTTTGTTTGTTGAAAGAAGCCCAGGTGTGCCCTGTTCCTATGGAAACGTTGGAAGCTCGGCGTCAACGCAGCAATTACTTTGCCTAAAAAAGGACCTGTTTTTTCATTCTGTCTCAAAGGAATGCAACCTCTGATGCTCATATTATGATGAACAAAATTTGCCATTACGCTGGTGGGGAAACCAGTTCTTTTGCATTCCACTATTTGACTTTACTGGAGGCGATTTTGAACTGTCATGCTGTGACAATGTGTAACTGAAGACACCCGTGTTTACAGCCCTATAACTCCCACAGGTAGCTATAGGCCTGGGCCTAATACAGAAACGAGTCCCTGACATTATCTCATTCTCATGATTCCAATTAATAGTATTGTTTAATGAGCTTGTTTGCTTGTGTGTGATGATGTACAGTCCAATAATGACTTTGCACATTACAATGAAACGTGAGAGACTGCAGTCCTGGAATGGCGAGAGCAAATTTAGGGTTCCATATTATGTCACCATGTGCACTGCCAGTTAGCCATTAGACACCATTTCAAAATCTGTTGCTTTGTGACATCATCTGGGGAAGTGACCGCCCAGAGGCAAGAAAAATTGATAAATGTCAGCCAACTTGTTAATCAGTTCCTTTATTAATCTGGATGGTCCCTCCCTTTGTAATGTCACAAAGTAACGTCTTTTGATATGGCTTGCCAGGATTAATTGACTGTGCACCTGCTGACAATCCTTTTTCATGTTTTATGTCTTAGGGTTAGGCAGGAGTGTGAAGTATTCCCGGAAATCTCAGCAAATACAGCCACTGGGTATGTTGTTTATAATGAAAAAACATGCTGAGAATTTAGGTATTTATTACTCTCTCTCAGATGACTTATGCAGTCACTTTTTGCTCCAAAAAGTTTTTTTTCCAGATCAAAGGAAGGAATCACTCGCTGCGTCAGAGAACCACATCCCTGACAACACCCTGACCAGTCTTGCGCAATGAGTCACAGTGAAGTTGGGCGGGTCTGAAAGTCTTTAAGCACACTCATTATCCCTCCATTATTGTTCATTACATTTTTATTGAATGAAAAGTTTCACAATTCAACCACCTTTGGGTCCCGAAGGAAAAAACCCAAACCCGCTCAGCCAGGTCTAACACAATTGACCCTGGCTGGTGAAATCCTCAGGTATACAATGTCCAGGAAAGATTGTAACCCGTGTTAAACAGATAATAGGTGAGGTAGGAGCCAACCCTGAACAGAGATTACATTATTTTCTAGGGGCTGTGCTAGTTAACATAATTTAAAAGTAACAGGTCGTGACATTAGTATTACAAGGTTTTATCTGCCTCAGAAACATATACGTGATAGAACCTTGTAATTACTGAGGTCACGATGTGTCACAACCCTCGTGTGAATCCCTTTGTGTCTCCTCCATAGGCTGTATAAAAAGATGGACGCAGAACTCGGGTCTGAAAAGTGAGGCCGATGCGAAAATCTCAAAAACTTGCATTATATTTAATGGCCAGCAGATTGCGACGTTGGTGGTTGCAGAAAGAAGTTCAATGCTATTGAAGTCTATGAGAAAATGACCCTGCTTTGCCACCTGATTTATTATTTCATTAATGATTTTCCACATCATTTTATGGTGTCTATCGCAAGTTTCAAGTCTCCTTCGATATATCGTGATGTTCCTTTTTGTAGGGGCGTGGCTATCCTCTGGTTCTCGTCCGATATGGTCAGATCCAGAGCCACCGTCCTGCCCGGATCATCAATTCACGCTCTCGTCCAATAGGAATCACATCCGGTTTCAAAATGTGTTAGAAAGTAGGATTTTGTCTGCCTGTTTTATTTTTAGTTTTCATTATTGTTAGTTTTTATTTTCATTTATGTACCTTTTGTTATTTTTCTGAGTGATTGTGTATTGTTCTGATTGATTGTCATTGACAGTGTAAATCCTTGTGTTCTTCCCTCCTGTCAGTCCTTGTTAACACACTAATTCCCCTGTTAATTCGGTGAGGTGATTCTAGCTTCCTTCATTCTGTTCTTGCTGCCTGTCTGCACCTGAGAGTAGTTTAGAATCAGGGCCTGGGTGTGTAGAGCAGATTAGCATAGGTTTCCACGCCCTTTCCATTCTACTCACCTATCCCTGTCCTGCTCTTCCTGGTTCCGCCCCTCTCTGGCTTCTTGCCACAGCTGTGCTCTATCTAGTCGGGTAATCACAGTAATTGTCTGAGTGCTTAAATATCCCATTTCCCCTTCACTCTAAGTCGATTCGTTTTCTGACTCAGTCTGATCTCGTCTCTGCGCTTCTGGTTTGTAAGATTTCTCGATTGTGATTGCTAGTTTTGTCAGTATTCTTGTCATTGTATTATTGTATTGTATTCTTGTTTGATTTGAGTGCTTGCTAGTCCCGTTTTTCCCTTTTGTTCCCCGTGTATCCTTTGTTAGATTTTCTGTTTTCCCTTTCCCCTTTTTCCCTCTTCCCTTTTCCCTTTACCCATCCATTAGATTCCCATCGTTCATTGTCATTGTGCGGATTGATATCCTGGCTTCTGACCCTTGGCTTGTTTCTTGACTTTGTTTCCGATTCCCTGTACATACCTGTTTACTGGCTTTGACCCTGTTCTATTTACCATGAGTCTAGAAACGAATCCTAATGTTAATAAACGCCATGCTGACTCTGATCTGCGCTTGGAGCATTCGTCTGTTCCTAACAAAATGACAATGGTGCTGTTCATGCCAAAATTGAGGCCTCCTAAATGGTATGCTTAAACCAATGGGTGATGTCACAGTTGCTTCGTCCATCTTTTTATACAGTCTATGGTCTCCTCCCATCCAACAGCTTGTATGTCCATTAGAAGTATTTGTCTCTTGTTTGGTTTACGTACTGCATACTTTCCTCACCAGCTGTGTCGCATTCATGTTTCCCTTCCCTCACGTGTGTCATTATACCCCTTAGTTTGAGAGTGAAAGTTGCTGGATTGTCACTGGCTATGTGCCCTTTAGCAAATTTGTCAGTATTTCCTCGTAAAAGCCTATGGTCTCCGGAAATTATTCGTAATCAATGATAAATCGGAAGTTCTCCGTTTTGTTGGTGGGAACAAGCTGCCAACCCTTGCTCTGTCTCCAGTACCACATTTATATCTACACACCCGATCGCAATCTGGTGCTGCTGCGGATTGGCACTCCCGCTTAAACCCATTCATATCGACCTGAAACCACCGTATAAAAGTCATAAAATGTCCGCATCAAATCGGCGAGACCCATTCGTTTCGAAATCTCGCCACCCTATTAGTCGTCGTGATATCATTTTCCTAAACCGAAGCCTTGGCATGGGCCGGAAATTCCCTTTGCGTGAGGGCGCACGATGCATTATGAGCATTGGTATACGAAAACATGCTGTGATTCAAAATATGCGATAATAGTAACTTTTTACGAGGGGGGAGAAACCGATACATTCATTAATCAAACTGAGGGCGAGTGACGCTGATCAGCAGTACACACTTCCTGGACACCTGCGCCTTCGTTTGGCGCATGAGCGGAAAACTGCTCAACGAACGCTGACCATTTCCGCTCTGCTTGAGCAAATTTAATACGGTGCTGAGCAGGAGTGCAATTCATATCGCACTTAATCCGGTGCTGCCCCGGAGCTAAACCACCTCCAGAGGTGGTTTAAATTACTCCGGAGTAAACTACGCCACAGTAAATTACTCCGTAAATTAATTCCCATCAAACTTTAACCTGCTCTGGAACTGCTGCAGTGCTGAAATGGAGCGAACTGTCAATCTGAAAGGGGCTCAGGATTGGGACCGTGATCCTATTTATCAACCCTCAGTCTGTTCCTCAGCCCAGTTTATTAGGAACAACCTACCAAGCCTTCTTCGGTCATCAGGATTGGGACTGCGTTACTGCTGAACTCCCCAGTCCTGCCATCTGATGTACAGTGGTCAGACACAGACGTGCTCCTTGTACCCAAGCCTGTACGATCTGAACTAAACTGTCATTCTGCTCTGGGCGCTGTCCCTCTGTCAATACCGTATCACTATCAATAAACCCAACCATTGGATTGTACTGAGAGTTCAAAGCTGGTTTCTGGTCTGGATCACAACAAACAGGACAGAATCTAATGGTATAGGTTTGCCGATCATAAAGGAAGTGATATCAACAATGATATTTGTTCCTGGAGCACTATCCCGCTATTCTTGATCGACCAATTAAAATAAGTTTTAACATAACATGAATGGCGAGAACAGGCCATTCAGCCCAACTAGGCTCGCCAGTTTCTTTATACTATTGTGAATATATCCCTTCAGATACTCAATGACTCATGGTATCTAGCTTTAAGTCAAGCCTGCTCTTGAAAACCCCCAAGGTCTCTGCCTCAACAATATGGTCAGGCAAGCTATTCCACATCGAAATTACTCTTTGGGTGAAGAAATATTTCCTAATATCAGTGCTAAATTTACCTTTAGCCAACTTCCATTTGTGACCCCGAGTTCTACTAACAACACTTGGTTGAAGGAATCCTACATAATTAACTTTGAGGTCTTTAAATATGTTAAAGGGATTAACAATCAGATCACCCCTTAGTCTCCTTTTCCTAAGACTAAAGAGATTAAGGATCTTCAGCCTCTTCTCATAGCTTTCATCTTTTATACCCGGAATTAGCTTAGTTGCTCTTCTCTGAACTTTCTCTAGATCCTCTATCTTAAAGTATGGTCCCCAGAACTGTACGCAATACTCCAGATGTGGTCTGACGAATGTGTTGTACAAAAGAAGCATCACCTCCTTAGATTTGTACTCAATACTTCTGGCAATGTATCCCAGCATCCGATTGGCTTTTTTAACTGCTACGGCACTATGGCTAGAGCCTGTGAGGGTTTGGTCAACAATCACTCCCAGATCTTTCTCGCGTGGAGCACATTCCAGTTTTAAACCTCCCATGAAGTAATCCTGTCAAATGTTTTTATTACCTACATGTACAGTACAGTCTACTTGTATTTTAAATTGTGATGTTTCCCGTTCATTTCATCCACACATGAATATCTAAGTAGGCTCAGTCAATGGATGATATAGTCAGTGACAAACCGTAAACAAGTAAACCATATTAATTACTGGACAGAACTTGGCATAAAGGAGAAACGAGCGGTATTTCTTTAGAAACATGAATAAATAAAACTGGTGTCACTGAAGTGGCTTGTAACTGTGTGATAGTCGCTGCATGCTGAGTTTGTCGCGAGAGTGCTCGAGGCCGGTTAGACCAACAGATCGCCGTCATCTTTTAACGGCAATCATTTACCGTGGGAATTTTAATTATTAAAATAATGACGTCTGATATGGAAGTATCGGAAGGCTGGTAGACATTTGCGGCAGAGCAGGTCCAGCAGGAGCGCCACGATGCTTCTGAGAGGTTTTTGAGGCTGGCAGACCGTCGGATTATTTTTCTTAACCCAGTTAGGGGAAAATTCCAGTTATGTACAATGTGATTGGCTGAACTGTGGCTCAGAGCGATAGCGGTACCACAGTTTGGTGAAGAAAAATAAGCACGCGGGAAGACCATCGGAGGCATAAGCAGTGACGCTTCACCGGCCGCAGCCTGTTACGTTATCGGCAGTCTATGCAATCTCGCTTAGTCGGTTTCAATAAGAACTTCACGGTCGCCCCCTCATGCACAAACAGCGGCACCGCGATCCAAAATTCTCCGTAGTCTCGCCTGATGTTAATTGTAACGGAGCGTTTCTTATAGACCCTGTGTCGACCCCTGTAATGCACAAATCATCTCTCCTCCGCCCTCTCTTAATCCCGCCCATCCCCCACCGCCATTAAGTCGTTTATGGCTCCTTGAACACTGCACGTTTAGTTCAAAGTTCTCTGATGTGTCAGAAGTGTATTAGCCTTAATTGCAGGTCAAGAGACATGGCTTGTAAATCACAGTCACAGTCCCCCCAGTTCCACATATCCTGTTCCACCTCAGCAGGGGCTGCTCTATATGTCCTTCACTGCAAAAGAAACAGTACATGTATCCTGGAGTTCTGTATATCCTGTTCCACCTCACCCTAGGCTGCTTTATTGGCTCTTTACAGCAAAGGAAGTTTTGTGTGCATCCTGTTCCACCTTATCCCCTGCTGTTCTATTGGCTCATATCAGCTAAAAAAAAAGCTATGCTTACTCTGTACCTTAGAGTTCTGTATTATGTTCCTACTGGTTTCTGTAGATGGTTATAGTAGACACTCATTGCTAAAGAAGTTATATGTACACCTTTCCCCAGAGTTCTGTGTCTCCTGATCCAGCTAGTCCTTGGCTGGTGTACTATCCTTTCATTGCTAAAGACGGACCTCAGGACCCTTGTGGATGTATAAATGTGTGTATGCTCTCCAGTCCTCTTGGGGCTCCTGTTCTCCCCAACTACCTCCCATTTGAACAACAGGCTGCTTCCTATTGGCTGCCTTAGGGGATCCTGGACACAAGCTGTGACTGTGTCTGTATGTGCATTTGCGTCTGTCTGTGCGTATGTGCATGCATGCTTGTAATGGAACTTTATTGTAATTGTAGTATGATTTTTCGTGTGTCTGTGTGTCTGGGGTTGGAGTTCTATCACAGGCTGATTCACTAATTGCCCTGACATTGTGGTTTGAGAGTAATTAGGGGGCTGGAGGGGGGAGGCGAGTTGGAGGGGGTCTGGGGTGAATTTAGGTTACTTGGTGTATAGTTGCAGGGGTTCTTCTCACAGATGGAGGTTTTTTAAATATAAAATTGCACCACTCCCTCCCCCATCTGCTTAAGTGCACTTTTACTAAATGAGCTCTCAGTCCAGCTTGCTTCCAACACACACACACACACACACACACACACACACACACACACATGGCACGCACACACACAAGCACACATTAATCACGTGCTCACACACACACACACACACACACACACACACACACACAAGCACACATTAATCACGTGCACACACACACACACACACCACACACACTCACAGGCATATACACACATGAGCACAAATTACACACGCACACACCCACATTCACCTGCATACACACACACACACATTACACACACAGGCACACACACACACACACACACACACACCATGAAGATAATTCTTCACACATACACATATTGTCTCTCATACAAACATAAACATCTTATCTCTGTAGTAGAAGTCAATGTTTCACCAGAAGTTAGTAACCAGGAATGAACCTCTGCTCAGTGTTGGCGATACGGCTGACTTTTATTCTGAAATGTAATGAGGCGATTCTGCTTCTGTGAAATAAAGTAAAAGAGCTTCCATTCTCAGCCAGTCTTGATCCATAAGGGGCACGTCTCATTGACATCATCAAAGGGATGTGAACTGGAATACCATTGACAATGGTATAATTAGGAATGCAGACTGCGGTTTGGATCGTTGAAAAAGACTGCGTTTGCCGCGGAGTCTCAAATTACCTCTAATTAAAATATCCGTGCGCGCCATACCGTCTGAGTTTGCCGACATTGTAATAGCCGCGCGTGCCTTATGACCTCGCTGCGCCCGCGATTACAGTTTTTCTCTCTTGTTTTGGCACATTACTTGAATCATCTGTAACATCTCCAAATAGTAAGTGCTTCTCTCGAAATAATTAGTGCAAACTGCACCACATAGTGGATTACCAGCAAAAGCTCATAACTTTCCCCAAATCCTTCGTTTACCTCTCAAAAGTAAATATTTAAATCAATGAACATGGCAGTGCCATCGGAATGACAAGTCCTTGTTTCATTGTCCATGAACAAGACAGTCTAATGGCTCAGTCATTGAACAGTGGAATTTGTGATATAACCTATGGCTGCGTTTCCAATGGGAATGATTGAAAATGCAAAAAGCTGCACTTTTTCCACTTGGCAAATATAGAAATTTCAACTTCGCTGAGTTATGGCGAATATTGCAAGATAAAAGGACAGGATTCACATTTATTACTGTTTGCAATGCATTGACAAAAAAATGACATTGAAATAAAAGAAGAAAAATATATGTTTTATAGCATAACACACACACACACACGCACACACATACACACACACACAAATAGAAATCTAAACTTAGGACACATCCTTTACTGTAAGCACGACCATACCTGCAGTGCAGTGTTTCTAGACCTCCTGACAATGTTCCTGTCTGTCAGGCCACAGATTCTCATCCACGTCACAACGGATATCTTCCCTTGTAATGCAGCATTTAAAGAATCTTTCTATATTGTACACGTACAGTATGTGTCCGTATGAAGTACATCAACCATATACTAAAAAATGCATATGAATAAGAAGCATTACAGTAAGTATACAGTATTATAATACATTGCACATTGTCGGACTTGGATTACTTACCTGTTCTCTCTACAAAATGATGCGGATGTCTCTCCACATTTGGCTGCACCATATGACCAGCTTCAGCCATTGTAAGGCTGTGATTTATGGTATGGTCTACAAGTGTGGCACTTACGTCACCAGGAATTTTCCCTCTACCTCTTCCTCTGTTTTGCCTCCTTATCCTTCCACTACACATCCTTACTTTTCCTCTTCTACCTGCTTGTTCAAACTGGTGAAATTCTTGTTATTCTTTTTGCAAAATAGTAACACTTTTGTGCTCTGTGCATATAATAAGCTTGTCAATTCAAGGTTAATCAGATGCACCTGTGAGCAATTTGAATAACTGGATGATCATGGGGTGATCCAACGCTTCAAACCTTCCCTTGGTGTTAGTGAAAGCCAAGAATCATGTGAGCGCTATCTCATTAATTCAGGGGAAATTTCAAAAAGAAAGTTTTTAAGAATTGTATATAAAATGTGTCTGATATAAGATTATGACAACTAGTTCAGTCATTTTGCATGTAATGACTTATATGATGAAACAATGCCAAGATGTTTTGGGGAGTAAAAGTATTCAAAGGGAACCTGTACAATAGGTTTTGATCAACGTAATCCTTTGACAATGTAGGCAATAGCTGATAATTGTACATAGCAGAGATGCCAAGTCTCACGCATTAGGCGTGAGTCTGTCGCCTCTTAGTGGCATTCACGTTCCTGTGCCGTAGTCAGCAATTATTCAATCAACGCGCACTGAAGAAATTCACTCGCGGAATTTAAGTCATTGTGCATCAAGTTAATCAGTTTCACGTGCATTACGGTGGATTTCCCCACTAGTGGCATGGAAATCGATTATGACTCGGGAATTCTCAGGCTTGTCTTTACTGAGGGATTGACAGCAATGGAATTGCATAAAGACGTTTCAAATGGTCTTATTTCATTAAAACAATTTAAACGATCATGAAACACATGCATTGTTTCCAATCCCTGAGTAAAGATAAGCACGGGAAGTCCGGAGTCATAATCGCTTTCCATGTTACTTGTGATGAGGTTCACCTTTACGCAAGTGAAACTGAAACTTCAATGCACAAGGATTTTAATTCTGCGTGAGAATCTCATTAAGCGTTCGATGAATAATTGCAGACTACGGTGAATAAGCCTAAAAAATGCGTGAGACTTGGCATCTCTGACAGTCATTTGCATGAATGTACCAAAGCATTTGCAAATAGCTGGAAGGAGTAAGAAATTGCTTTTATGATGTGCAGAGGTGAGGGGATGATGTGGGGATTGAACAGGTAATTTTGAAAAGTTAAATTGTGGTCTGAGAAATGTACTAAAGCAACTGAGAGAAACACTAAAATATCTGAGGGTGCGGTCACTTCTGCTAAGGGACATTGTGAGAGGATTATGACAGTGACAAACATGTAATCCAGCACCTCTTGAATTTGTTTGTCAAAACACGGTAAATGGTGTGTTTTATCGGTAGATGGTGAAAATTTTGAGGATTAGCGAGGTACTCGCAAGCCTGCGGCTAACAGCAGTTGCTGTAAATTGTTTGACTGGGATGCAGAAGTTTGGTGGCTGAAACCGCGGTGTGGCCATAATCAGATCAGAGCAGGGGCTGAGTTCTTGAGTTAGGCTTATACACCCACATTGACCCCCATTCAGTCTAATCAACAGTGATTTGCTTCAAGTAAATGCGTCAGGTAAGCAAATTTAATGGTTCAGAGAGGGAGCCTGTGAGCCAGACAGCCAAGAGCGCCCGTGATTAAAGCCTGGGCCTTTCTTTCTAGAGTTTGTGTCACTTTATATCTCCAGGTGCCCCTGTTCCCTCCCGCAGTCCAAATTTGTGCTGGTTAGGTTGATTGCGGAGTCTAAATATGTCCTGTGTGTGAGTAACTGAATGAATGGTGTGCTTACCCTGTGATGGACCGTCATCCTGTCCTGGTCTAATTCCCAATGCATGCTGGGATATTCCCCAGGATCTCCTACGACCCCACCAGGAATGAGCTGGTAAGCCAGTCAAATCATAATATTCATCTTTAGATAAAGTTGGTCCTTGTAGTTTAAGTTTTGCAACTGTGATATCATTGGCTCCCACATTGCTGGAGGCGAATTTTGTGAAGTGTGTCAAATGTGAGCTGAGGAATGTTTGGAAAAATGCTTTCTGGTTGAAATAAGATTTTTTTTTTAGTTTCTATTGTAGCTTTAATAATAAATTAATAACTGGCAATGGGGTTCTGTCATGGTTATGATAATGGAATGCAACTATGAAACATTCCAAAGCTATGCCTATGCATATGCAGGATCAGTGATTATCACGTTTTTATTCCAATAATTGTTTTTGAATAATGACGGTCATGTTTTTTTTTTTTCCTTTATTACAGGGACGACCCACTGAGACCGAGGTCTCTTTTTCAGAGGAGCCCTGAATACAATAAAACAATTACAAAGTGGGTTAACAACACCGAGCACAGTAGAATTCACACAATTACATACAAGAATTGCAGACTAAAGGAAAACAAACTTTTAAAATACAATTAAAAATAAAAAAGAAAATAATAAAATGAGTAAAAACATACAAGGACAAAGGACAGAGAACAAGTCCAAAGTTAAAACTAAAGGCAAGTACATCTAGCCTCCTCAAGTAACATCTCCCACAGACGATTTTTGAAGGACTCAAATGGAATAAGGCAATTAAGCCTCAGAGTGTCTTGGCATCTATTCCAGACAGGGTGCAAATGAGCTAAAAGCAGAACAGCCCAAATTTGTCCCAGTCCTTGGTGACTCTAACAAAATCCACCCTTGCGATCTGGCCTGCTGGCATCTGATTTTGATGGACAAAAGCCTAGTAAGATACGAAGGAAGTTTGCCAAGCAATGCTTTATAAAAAAATAAAATACAATGGAGCTTCCTTCTAAAATAAAAGGAAAACCACCATACTGAACTATATAAAACACAGTGATGAGCGCGGAAACCATCACCAGTAATAAAACGCAGAGAGCTATGATAAATTGCGTCCAAAGGTCTTAAAGTACTATCAGAGGCATGCATGTAAACGACATCCCCATAGTCAAATAAGGGTAAGATTGTTGCCTGGACAATCCTCTTCCTACTGTCTAAAGAAAAAAACAAGACCTGTTTCTGTAAAGAAACCCAATTTTTGTTCTAATTTTCTTGGACAAGTTGGACGCGTGTTTCAAAGGAAAAGTCATGATCCAGCCAGATACCCAAATATTTATAAGACTGAACTTGCTCAATGTTAGCACCAGTCACTGAGAAAATTGAGTCATATGGCATAATTGCATTCCATGCAGAAAAAAACATGAACTTAGTTTTATCAGTATTTAAAACAAGTCTCAGATCCACTAGAGCGTGTTGAATAAGATTAAAAACCGATTGTAAGTAGGTAAGGGCCTGGGCACACGTTGGTGCAGAGGAGTAGAACACAGTGTCATCTGCTTAAAAATGAACCTTGCAATTTGCAATATTATTTATATAAACTGTGAATAAAATTGGTCCAAGTATGGATCCTTGGGGTACTCCTTTCGTCATTTTTAAAAATTGAGACTTCGCATCCCCAAGCATAATAGCTTGTGTTGTATTAGAGAGATAGTCCTGGAACCACAAGCAGGCAACACAATCAAGATTAATGGAGGACAACTTTTTTAATAAAATAAAATGGTCTATTGTATCGAAAGCTTTTGCCAAATCAATGTGAACTAATCATCTCAAGCACCATTCTACATTACATTTTTCTACTTTTACTAAATAATTTTCTCAATCCTTTTTCCTTGAGAGTCACGGACAGCTTTTCCTGTCCACACTGTTTGCCGGAGGGAAGGGGATTCTTCAAACAGAATGAAATGTGTAACTTCAGGTCTTGTGTCATTTACTGGCTCCAGCTAGTTTGACTACAGACAGCAGAACTAGTCTGCCTGCAGCAGTGTCTTCACACAGTCCTCCAGCTTTTCTGCATACATTTCTCAAGCATTTATTTGATGTGGAATATTTGTTTAAAATGATATTTACTTATGTAATGGCTAGCTGTTGCTTCAGCCGCGAAGCGCAAAGCTAAGCCCCGTACCGATCCCAGTTACTGATGTCCCAGTTCTACTTTGAGCTTCCTGAAAGAATGTTTCACGCAAATGATTTATTGACTCAGCAAACTCGATTTACATCATAATGTAAGCAAAGAAACAGTTTGCATGAAATGAAGTGACCTTCATTTAGTCAGGGGTGTTAGGGATGCTTGGTTCACTTTTATGCAAAAGCATCAAATTTGGCCCATATATTACTCACATCATGCCTTTTCAATTTTTGCCGGGCGCCAAGACCGGGGTTGCCAGGGGTCGCCACAATGCAAGGTCAAATATAGCCACCACTGAGGCTTGAAGAAAAATCACATTTAGAATCTCACAAGTGGCAAATCAGGATAATAACATGATTTTCATCAAGATTGACCATTCCTTTCTTGCAGACAATGTTGTTGAATTAACACATCAGAATTCACACATCAACAGAGCGAGCAGATGATCTCTCAAGTCACAGCTGTGGTGTTGGACATGGCCGCAGTTGTCCACATGGTGTTTCCTACAAAAGCAAAAACCTTCAATGAGTATGAGACACTACATATTATCCCATTTTTGAAAGCTCAAATAAAAAGTGGTGCCCAGCATATTGATGCTATATGGGATGTTTATCCTGAGGATAAATAACCTGAAGGCACAGGCACAACAACGTCATGGGACCAGTGCCCAAACAAGAATTGGTGACACAAAATACAAAAATTCCAAATACCTGGAACAGATTCCTTAAAAATGGTGAAAACAAGCAGGAGCTTTTCTTGTTCATAAGCACTTCCATGTTAACTCCTCCTCAGTGCTTACTGTGACGGGGAGCTTTCGAGTAATTCATGCAAATTATAAGATCTGCAGCCATGTAACCATACTGAGGCTGACATCTTTGTTCACTTGGAACAGGCAGCAAAAGAGGGGCACACAGCAGCATACATGCACAGTGTTGATAGTGATATTGTAGTATTGGCTGGACATCATGTCATTACCACTGGTCTCACGGGACTTTGGATAAGATTCAGCACCGGGTAAAAGTATCGTGATATAGCAATTCATCAAGTATGTTAATATCTTGGACGCGCAACGGGCACTAATGCAACCCGATTCGATCAGAGATGTAGGCTTTTGAACTGTGCGCTGATAACAAGCTGGATGGTCCTTCTCCTCTTGAGACCGCATGATGAGAATTTCAAATTTTGTTTCATCTGACCGCAGAACAGTTTTCCATTCTGCCTCAGTCCATTTTAAATGAGCTTTGGCCCAGAGAAGGCGGTGGCGTTTCTGGATTCTGTTCACGTATGGCTTCTTCTTAGCATGATACAGCTTCAGCCTGCATTTGCAGATGGCACGGCGAACTGTGTTCACAGACAATGACTTCTGGAAGTTTTCCTGAGCCCATGCAGTGTATTCCAGTGCAGAATTATGCCTGTTTTTAATGCAGTGCTGCCTGAGGACCCGAAGATCACGAGCATCCAATACTGACCTTCGGACTTTTCCCTTGCGCACAGAGATTTCTTCAGATTCTCTGAATCTTTTGATGATATTATGTACTGTAGATTCAAAGTCTTCGCAATTTTACATTGAGGAACATTTTTCTGAAATTGTTCCACAATTTTTAGAAGCAGTTTTTCACAGATTGGTGAATCTCTGTCCATCTTTACTTCTGAGAGACTCTGCCACACAAAAATGCTCTTTTTATACCCAGGCATGTTACTGACCTGTTGCCAATTAACCTATTTAGTCGCAAAATGCTCCTCCAGCTGTTTTTGATGAGTACCACTTACTTTTCCAGCCTTTTGTTGCCCCTGTCCCAACGTTTTTGAGATGTGTTGCTGCCATCAAATTCAAAATGAGCTAATATTTTTCATGAAATGGTAAAATGTCTCACTTTCAATATCTGATATGTTGTCTATGTTCTATTGTGAATGAAATGTGGGTTTATGAGATTTGCAAATCATTGCATTCTGTTTTTATTTATAATTTACACAGCATCCGAACTTATTTGGAATTGGAATTGTATTAGATTATACATGTAGACTTCTATATCACCTTCATTTCTAATATGTGCAATGAAAATGTTACTTTTTTGCTCAATGTTTCAAAAGTAGTTTAGTTGCAGTTAAACTCAGCAGTACATGTATATTATGTGCAATGAATTTATATCCAAAGAACTGTGAACAATGTTACAAAAGACACTAGTCAAGTTATACTTCTCACGTGCCAATTTTATAGTGTGAACATCAAATAATATGGCAAACATTCCAGTTGTCTATTAGCTTACAACAGAATTTTATAATGAAAGTATTACTTGTAATTAATGTTTGTGAGCTTACTCTGCAAAATGCATTATCACGTTATGTGATATGATACGTGTAACCCCCCATTTTGCATATAAAAATCATTTAGGTGTCACTGTCCTTCATCTTTTTGACATTTTATTGCACAGTATTGTTAATACTATATCTTAGGAACACAGAAACCTGTAAAATGTGATATCTTTTAAAATTATTGCCCTTTCAATGAAAACTTATGGTAAATCTTCTCACTGGACGGCAGCAATTTTTTATTTCAACATTACTAGGGCCCCGGACCACCTCTCTCTTGGCTCCCAGCAAAAATCAAAAATATAATATATGAGAAAGATTTGAGCCAAATTTGGTGCTTTTGCAACAATCTGAACCAAACACCCCATATGTTTCTCTTACACCCCTGACTAATTTGAATCAAGAAATGTGTGTATTAAATCACACAGGCAGTCTGGCTCATTTTCTGTCGTACTGTAATGTCATCACTTTGAGACGCTACCAAGATGCTAACGGTTAGGACTCTACTTTACTGATCTAGGCCATTCCATATAACTGATACCATTACAATTGTATTTAATGACAAAAAAGGAACGGATGTCACATTCAGTTCATTCCAGAATACCTGTGGGCCAGGTCATGCGGTAATGGAGTTACAAAATTTACCGACAAGTTTTTTTGCCGTTTTCACCCAAAATAAATCAAATGAACAAAATGAGCTATGTTGTTGTTTGAAGTACTAGGAAAAACCTACACAAAGCCATTTAAATTGTAACTCTATCTAACTTAGTTTTGGAGCTATGATACAAAATACACCAATTTTGCAACTCCGTTACCCCGTGACCTGGCCCCTGTGTGTATATTGCTCATAAGTGGGCGGATGTAAGTAATCCTTGTTTTCAGTAGAGAGGTCTCCTCCATGGATTCACTCAATTTTTTTTTTTTTTTTTTACAATCTTCCCACCTTTATCTTCCTGTCCTTTCTTGGGGTACATCTCAGTTCTCTTATCTGATATTTCCTCGCTCCTCGATCCTCCCTTGATCTGGAAGTTGTTTTGGATCCACCATCTTGCAGGCTGTCTCAAAGCTTGTATTTCTGCTGCGATGAGCAAGGAGGGAGCTCTGAGGAGCTGTTAGGGAGGTTATAGAGGAGACGCCTTCCTGGAACACTTTCAGCTGAGAGCCATGATGTCATTTGCTAACGACAGACGCTAATGACAGATCAAGTTGTGTGATGTCATTAGAAACGGATGTCGCTTCACATGACACCTCAGAGGAATGGATGTCTCATCTCTCTAAAAACATGATTTCCTCCTTTCTTCTCTCCTCCCATGTTTCCAAGTTTCTATCCTCACATCCTTGGTGGGAGGGACTAAGACAAACACAAAAGATGCAACTGAGGGAGACATGGATGAAATTTAAGAGAATTGCGATGCACCCCTGGTCTTAGCTCCACCCACTGGAGAGACAAGAAAAAATTTGGAGAAGTAGGGAAGGAATGAAGGTTCAAAGGAACATGAACTAGTTAAGAGCACTGATCCTTTAGAATTAATTTTGTGGTGATGTTGGGCCTGAATATATGGTATAATAGATCCATAAAATCAGCTAATTGAAGACCCCAGTGCTAAAAGTGCTCAAGTCACAAAATGTCCATTTTGAGAAAATTGAGAAAATCGACTTGGGTAGCTAAAACTGACGTTTTCCCATCCTCACCTCACGATGCGTGAAAATGTAACTTGGGTACCTTTAGCATTAGGCTCTTCAGTTATTTATATGTCACTTGTTCCAGACAAGTTTATTGGATTGGAGTCTCCTTACTGAAGGCGGACTTGGGGCGCTTCCAGTCTCCTTACTGAAGGTGGACGTGAGGTGCTTTCGAATTCTCTTAAGCCGCTTTCACACCGGACGCGAAATGAATTTTTTGCATGACAGATTACATTCAAAGTCAATGCAAAGACGCAAATACACGCGGAGTCTTTGCATTGACTTTGAATGTATTCTGTCGTGTGAGAAATTCGTTTCACGTCCAGAGTGTAAGCAGCTTTAATAAGGCGAGCTTTTTCCTACCCTTTCGACTTTTCCCTTACCTTGATAGGAAACATTACACTGGTCAAGGGAAGGTTTCTGGGAGATTCTTAAGATAACGTGCGACATGTTTGAGAAACATTGGTTGTCCTTTCCTTCAATACGTCATGAGTTTGACGGTGATTGATAATGCCACAGCTGGTCCAACAGGAAAATTAGAACAAATGACGTATTCGATCACTGCAGCTGCAAAGGATTGTGGTCCATATCTGATCTTTCCTTTCTTCCAAGGTTAGTCCTGTATTTCCTTGCTGGAAGAAACCAACCAAGTAGCTTGTCATGGTCCTTGTCATGGCTACCAGTCAAATTATTTCCAGTTAATGTCCGTTTTCGATGGAACTTCCTTGATCTTTGGAGAATTAGGATGCACCCATGGATTGCTTTTGTCATCAGGTACAAAGAAAGAAAACAAAAATAAACAGTTATCTGTATGATACTCTTAAGGCCAGCGCTGGGGTATACAGAATGCTCTTGTGACAGACCAGCTCAGAATTTGCCCCACTAGTTTTAAACGCTCAAAATGTTGAAGTCATTTGCACAATAAGGAACCTAGGACAAACTGTTCTCCATTTAATTATTTACTCTAGGTCATACTACCTTCAGTTTTACAAGGGTCTTCATTGGTTAGCTTTGGACTTCTCATCTGTTGAGCAGGAAATGCTACAAAAGCAAATTGAGACATAAAGAACAAGGACAATTGCCCTGTCAGACACAAAAACACAGAAAATGCTCACACAAAGAGCCACAAACTGCATATACACTGCCTGTCCAAAAAAAAAGTTTCCGTTTGGATTTAAATGGACAAATACTATGATTGGCTCATTATTGTAGCAATTAATGTGTTTCAGCTGGCAATAATTACTCCAAACTAATGAAGCGTGTAGCTTCTCATTCCCTTAAATATTATGTCCGAAGACGTATCCATTGGCAGCGGAAAAGATTTTACAGTATTTCAGAAGGGGCGAGTTGTTAGCCTGCAACAAGCAAAGAAAACAAGGAATGTGAAAAACAAGCACGAGGAATCATTTTCACAGAGGAATTGGCATCAACAAAGTCCTGACCTTAACCGCATTGATGTGCTGGAGAAAATTGCGGAGGGGTTCAACCATCCCGTTGTCAATACAAGATCTTAGCTGAAAATTAATACAACTCTGATTGAAAATAAATATTCTGACGTTGTGTACAGTTGTCAAAACAGTGACACAACAAATTTCCACCGTAATTAAAGCTGCAGGGGTTCCAAGTAAATATTTGAGTGTGTGAATTATTTATTTACTATTTAATTTTTTTTTTTTTTTTTGGACAGGCAATGTAAATACATATCTATACTTCACGTCTGGTTTATCAGTGAATAAAGTTGTACTTGGTGTCTTTCAGTCGGCATGAGGAAATGTACTGCAGTTAGGTCTCATGTTTCCCTGAATGCATCACTCAATCCCATCAATCAAAGCAGAGGGAATTCAGTGGGGAAAATCCAACATCTTCTGTTTCCTTGTACAGATTAGTTCATCATTCTCACATGATTCGTACTTCTACATCAAATACTATAACTACTTATACTGCTACAACTACTACTACTACTACTACTACTACTACTACTACTACTAATAATAATAATAATAAAATAATGATAGTAATAAAAAGCATAGATGCAGCATAGAGACTTGGCCCCATTAGACAGTGTACTCCACCAAAATTCGCACCCTAGGTAAAGATGAATTAAAGTAGTTATGAATTAAAGCTTTTATTGTTTGTCCTATTAATATTTAATTCAGAATATTTTCAAAAATATAACTTTTAAGTGAGAGGCAATGATTGAAACAAATATGCTTGTATGAAGGCCACAATGGAAAAATGATCAGAGTCACATTTTCACATTGTGGAGAAATGATGAATTAAAAATTCAAAACAGTCTTAGAAACAAAGCACTGAAAAAATATGCAAAAAATATAAAATATATCAAATATTATAATAATATGTAATATTATATATTATTCTAAATATTATTATAATATATAAAATATAGAAAAATGCAAAATTTGCACTTGTTTTTCCTTTCTGGTCTTCATATATTATTTTCGTGGAATATTTTCCCAGAAACGTGTGCAACAATTGAATTGTTGAGTTTCCAAAGGGCCCAACTCCAGTGACTGAGAGGTCTGCGTATCTCATAACAAAGAAGGTAACTGTCTCGTAATGTCAGCCGAAAGTATCCCAATGACACCATCTTGAAAGGAAAACTCAGTAGAAATACATATCTGGGTTACAATATATGGGGAAAAAAAAAGATTTTTTTCCCTTTGCTGAGAAAGTGTTCCTCGAAGTTGGGCCCTTTGGAAACTGCAGGATTCGGTTGGATGCGCTTCAGTGAGTGCGGTATGCAGACTCCCTCAGGTAGATTTACAGCTCTACGTCTTCTCTTCTCGTGAGGAAGAGGAGGACATGGCAAAAGATCTGAGACCATTTCTCCATACAGAGTCAGTCCAGATCCTTCAGATTCCTTCACTCATGTTCATGGACACTCCTCCTCGGCTCGTCCCACACATTTGCTCTGAAGTTTAGGTCAGGGCACTGAAGCGGTCGCAGCAAAACCTTGATTCTGTGGTCGGTGAACCATGTTTGTACTGATTTTGATGCAAGCATTGGACCTCCGGCCGAGTTTAAGCTTCCTGGCCGAGGCAGAGTGAGAACTTGTTTTCATATCTGCTGGTACTTGTTGGAACCCATAATCTCACAAAACCTAACAAGTTGTTCTGGGCCGTAATTCACAGTGGCTGATAGGTTCTTTGAGGAGAGGTAAAAGGTTCATTTTGGAATTTGACAAATACCAGGGCACATCATTTATATTTATGCTACAATATTTACCCTCATTGACTCCTCTAAAATAGAACACATCATTTATATTCACCCACTCTGAGTCCTTTAAACCAGAGAACATCTTTTATATTCACCCACACAGACACCTCTAAAGCAGAGAGCTACCACCTATATTTACCCAAAGAATGCTATGTTTAAAAATAATACTTCTGAAATTCAAAGTCTGGTTTTATTTGCTAACTGTCTAATAGGGTAGTTGCAATTGCTGCCGGCGGTTAATACAGAAATGCAGAGAAGACATCAACGGTTTAACCAGACTGCACTGAGATTGGCCATGGGCCTGAACACATGCTCAAATTTACACACAGATAATTTGAATTACACGTCTTGCAACTGGAGTAAACATGTTTCCTCAACTAATCGCAAGTCTTTTTGCATCAGCAAAGCATTTTTGCATTTGCAGACGGTAGGTTTCGTCAATGCTACTCTGATGAGTAACAAGGACGTGCTGCCACGCTGGCACATTACCCAAGATCCTCTGTTCTTCACCTAAACATCTGGCTCTGAGGATAGGGGGCTCTTTGGAATGCTTTCATTTTTTATGTGACCTTTGACCTGATCCCAGGTGTCAACCAATAAAACTCCTTTTCTAGGTTTCCCTGCCCGCCTCCAGCTCCTTCTAATTATTGAGTAATGAGAAGCAAAGCGGGCCGTACGCGACGTGTTTCAGGTGGTGCTAACAGGAAGGTGATATCATCCGACCGGGAAAGTGGACGAGTCCAAACAGGGCTGGGAGTTAAAACTGCACTTTATTTCCCCAGACGAGTTTCCAATAAACTCGAGATAGGACATCCTTTACAACTAGACTGTAATAGGAGGAGGGAGAGAGACACAGAGACAAACAGACTGATTGAGAAACTGAATAGATGAGAATGTAATATAAGCATGACACTGCATAGTTAATGTTCACCCAATGTGCTGACAACAAATGATAAAGGGACAAATTAATGGATGTTGTAATTGATGGACTGAATAAGGGAAGGGGATCGAGGGTCATTAAAAGCGATTGCTCAAGTTTTCTAAAGAGAGAGAGTGATTGGTCGAAGTTTTTCAATGGCAAGCCTCACCCCGATCTCCGGCCCGATTAGCGGACACAGCCGAGCCGAACCCGGCGAATCAAGAGGCGGATATCAGCTGGAACCCGACGACGGAGTGGGCTCCCGGGGAAACGGAGAGATGGCACAAACACACGGCAGAGGAAACCTAACGGGACGACAGATTCAGGAATCAAATCTCCCCGTCCACCTCAGGAGAGGTCATCATGTCGCTTTCAGCCCAATGTTCTGTCAGCGTCAGCTTTCATGGGAGCAACAAAATAGTTTTTTTTTTTTTTGCGCTGCACCTCTGAAACATGCTGTAGGGTTGAAAAGCATAGCTATACATACTCCAGTTCTCATTAATTTAGGACGATGAATGAAATATCAAGCTAAGGAGACAATGTAATGTATGTTTTTTTTTTGGCGGTCTGTGGGACTCCAGACAAACAGAAGAGGTAATACAGAAGGAGCAGTATGAAGTCATTACTTCTGATGCTTAGAGTGTTGTTCTGTATATAAGGGTGGCGCAGTGTCGCAGTGGGCGGCTCTGTCCTCTTGCAGCAAGAAAGTCACGGGTTTGAAACTGGCATGGGGCCTTTCTGTGTGGAGTTTGACTGTTGTCCTCGTGTTCGCTTGGGTTTCCTCCTGGTTCTCTGGGCTCGTCCCACAGTCCAAAGACATGCATGTCAGGCTAAATGGGAACCCTAAATTGCTCACTGGTGTGAGTGATTGTCCCACTGCCCAGGGGCTCCCATTCTCAGGCCTCGGGGAAGGTCTCCAGAGACCCTGACCATCAATAGGGGGTTAGATCACGGATGGACAGATCAATACACATCCCAACTCTCCCGAAGGAACCAGAAATCTTCCGAAACTTGAGACCTGATACCTGATCAGTCACCAGGGTTTCCCGGAAATCGACACGATGGACCACTGGAATTCACGACAGTCAAATGACAGTCAAACAGATGCAATGCAGAGGGCAGTAGAGAGTCTCGCAGTTAATTTTTGTATGGTCAACACATCGACTTTGCATGCTCTGTTTGCGCAGTGCGTGCTGTACAATGCTCATGACCTGACAAAGCTTATTTTTTGCTGTGTATGTGTTCATACGTCATAATTTGTCTTCATACATGTTTTCCTATCAACCCGCCCAGATGAAAATTAGCTCCTGTGGCCAAATCAGTTGCAATTAACGCTTGTTTTATTCGTGTTCATTGTTTCCTCTTTTAAATAAATGAACATAGCTGTGTGAGGAGGGTTGGGGTGTGACACTAAGGGAAGTGTGTGCGCCATTGCTGGGTGGGGACAATTTTTTGGGTCCAGAGAACATCATGCTGTCACACGCCTATTAGGAGCACATGAATCTCCTGTTGGATCCGCCGTAATACAGGCCCCCTACCGCACCCAGCCCTTACGAGACATTCTGCCAACATCACACTGTCTGCATTACTACACAGAGCTACACCCATGAGAAGGGTGTACATCGTGTGGATGATGGAGATGGAGAGAGAGAGAGAGAGAGAGAGAGAGAGATGTAGCCACCTGCCACAGCCAGAGGGACAGTACCAGCCCTTTACTACCAAAAAATTCATACTCCCGAAAATTGTTAATTTCTCTCTACTTTTTTTTTTTTTGGGATCATTCCAAATAACTTAATAGGTTTTAAAATGTATATAGTTATTAGATTAGTTATTAGAACTGTTTGTTTAGTTCCCACATGTTTTATGTATATGTGTATTGTTTCTCCGATGCTTTGGCAACACATGCCTATATGTCGAGCCAATAAAGCATTTAAAATTGAAATTGAATTGAGAGAGAGACAGACTTTTGATGTGTCTTTAATGACATATTGAGTCACAATAAAAGCTCAAAACCAAAGAAAAAGAGAAATACATCCCTTCATTCTCTGAGGGGGAGGGGGAGCTAAGGTCAGGGATGGAAGGAAGAGAGAGGAAGGAGGTGGAATAAAAAATGGAGAGAGAAAGTGTGTGAAACAGGGAGGAGAGGAATGAACGAGAGCAAGAATGCAGGAGAAGAAGAAATATGGTGTATATCAGGGATCCTCAAATCTGGACCTCAAATCCAAATCCAGCCCAGGTTTTCTGTTATCCCAGGCAAGTAAATGAACAGTTAGTGCCTCTGATTGGCAGACTGTGTTAACACCGGACTCCCAGGTAAAGGGAGGGTGGAAAACCAGCAGTCCTCGGACCTTGTAGGGTGTGATTTGAGGACTAGGGGTGTATATATCATCTCCAAGTACTAAATACTGTGCAGTTTGTGAGATCTGTCAGAATATTGAGGGAATACAAGGACTCTTTCTCATCTGCGTCATTCTCACTTAGCCGATGATGTCATGGAACTGACCACCAACAGCATTACAACACCCAGATGAGTAAAGCTGGCTCCTAATCTCTCTTGTTCATACTCCAAAACAATGTCTGTGACTTAGGCCACGTGTAGCAGCCATGAGTTTAAAAGTGTACCTCCTACGACCACACGCAGCCATTTAAGCGTTCAGGGGTCCTGGCTGTTGAATTAGAGAATGGGTAATAAAAACCTGAGGTTTGATCATAGAGGGCCAAACCGGACTTGTGGTCTACCGATATGGTGGAGTATATTGGTTGCGTCCTCCAGGCTAACACAGGCCTGTTTAATCAGAACAGAAATATGACAACACATGGCTTAGGATAAGTGATAATTAATGGGAATTACACCTCATCTAACCTGTGCTCTGTTGTAGTCAATTGATTCATTGTTTACCACTTTGGGTTGAAGGGTCTGCCAAATAAATTTAACAAAATGCAATGAGTATTTGTGCTTGTCAGTCTTACAGTTGCTGTGAAAAAAAAACTACATTTATACACATTTTTGAGCAAATTAGAATTTGTATTCTGCAATAACTGAGCATCTGCTATGAACCAATTATCCCCATTGAAGGTTTACGCATTCAGCGACAATTTACTAAGGCAGGACCTATGTACACTCGATGGCATGATAGCGTAATTAGCGGAAGCGCACCCTGGAGAGATGGTGCGGAGAGCGAGAGAGAGAGAAATGGAGAAAGGAGAGAGGGATAGATTGGCCACATTTCTTAGGGCGCTTTCACACCAGAGCTGTTTGGTCCGCTTTAAACGGACCAGAGTTCGTTTTCTCAGATAGCCCGCTTCGTTTGGGCAGGTGTGAAAGCTCATCCGAACTCTGGTGTGGACCAAACAAGCGAACTCTGGTCTGCCTGAAAACGTGGGTCTTGGTTCGCTTGGAAGGGAACCCTGGTGCAGTTTGCTTACAGTGGGAAATGCAAACGGACTATCCAGCGAACCAAAGAGAGGAAGTAAACCAAAGAGAGGTCCTGGCCAATCAATGAGCCGGGCTTTCTTCTTCCTCATGCTTTTTTTATTCATAGTAAGTGCTCATTTTGGGCAATACTGCCCCAAACGAGCAGCTGTTGTAACTGCACGACGTTGTCCAGACGGTTTGGTCCGCTTTCAAAAGTGCAGTGTGAAAGTGAACCAAACCAATTGAAGGTGAGAAATTTTTCGGCAATCCCCAACCAATCGAACCGAGTCCCCCGGACTATCCTGGTGTGAAAGCGCCTTAGACACTGCATTTTAGATCCATGAAGCCAGTTACAAGATTCCACCGCGGCGCAGTAAGAGCAGACCATGGACCGAATGCAAACACGGTGAGCCATGCACGTCAAACTTACTTTCAGCACGGTGGCTGTGCCTGGGAAAATGCATTAGGGACTACTGATTTAGCTTCGAAAAACTAACCAAAAAGCCTCAGGTAAAGGACCAACGCTTACAGCGTGCCTTCGAAAGGTATACGCACTGATCTGGAGGGATCATGTCCGGTTGCAGAATCTGGTGTGCCTCAAAGCAGCGTTTGTTTTCCCTTGGTGGCGTGTCTTGTTCAAATAATGGCCACGTCGTTTTTAGCCCCGCGGAGATCCTGGTTTTTTTCCGTCTTTCTTTTAAGGTAGGCTCAAATCAGACGTAGAAGACTTTTGGGTAGCCAAAGAGGGCATGAGAGTTCAGGCCGACGGGGGTCGCGGTTCCTATCGGCGCGTGCATCTGACCCAAATTCTCACAGCGCTGACCCAGATGTGACCCAGATTGCATAAGTGAGTTCTCTCGAAGCGGATGGGGTATGTTTAACATCCTCATAAACCATCTGGCCCGCCGCTACTTTAATTGTATGTTTTTTAAATGCTCGTAAATACGTATATACTTTCAGTTACAAAATAAAAAACCACGCTCATTCACAAATACAAACATTTATATAAATGTGAACAAGACAACGCTAAAATGCAAATTTATATGTGAGATTTCTGACTGGGCGAAAGACAGGAATAAACACTGGACAGGTCACCAATCCATTACTGGCGATACATCCAAGATGAGCACACAAACCATTTTCAGTCATTAAACTGCAGTATAATTCATTCCATTACTGTACAATATATTGCATTGTCATTGCATTACCAATGCTGTACTTATCTTTACGAGACTCTGCATCATATTACAAATCAATAAAATCAGATTACTCCATATTAAATTTACGGACAGAGATGTCTTTTGAAATTAGGTTACAGTTAGTACGTGTAATTAGACTGTTGGGGGAAGTACTGATCATTCCATGTGTTCATATCTCCCAAAGCTCCGCAGTCGTTAAACGCGGGGCTACGGTGATGCCATTATATTTCACGGGCTGAGGTTGAGAGAGAAATGGCTTTTGCTGGAGATGGGAGCTGGTACTCGATTTACGTCGCTCTCAAATGACCCGAAACAAGCTGACCTTTAAAGCTGAGCACCATCCAGTTGAGTCACAAAGCTCTAATTAACTTTACGACTGGCCAGTAATATCATCCTTCAGCTCAAACAACAAGGCTTTGTTTGTTTTTAATAAGACAAAATTAATTTAAGACCAGTACATCGCAACGCACTCACCCCCCTACTGGGGCTGGTTGAATCGGGTGGCAAGATTTTTGGCTGGTGGATGGAACAAGATGGCAGCAGCCTAAGAATGGGACATTAGCCATTATTAGAGATAGAATGTAATCCACACATATGCTAAAACTGAGCTAACCCACTAAGTAAGAAATCCATCTGCAACAACCTGTCAAACATAAAACCATTACTAGATCAGGTATTTCTTCTCCACAATAAAGTAATTTATGTTAACCTTCTAAACCCCTAAGGCAGTTTCTGGGCGTGTTTACTCCAGTCACTGAATATTTATCATATGACTGTTTGTGTTTGCTGATTCAAACGGTTGCACTGAGAAGTGCAGGGTTTTGTTTTTTATGGGATCAGCTCAGTGCTCACAGTTTATTTTTGGCAAAATTTTACATGAGGCAGATACAATATTGTGATTTATTCATCATTTTTCACTTAGATTTGGTTATTTTTTCCTGTTAGAAGTGTACGTCCCACGATTATTTCAAGGACTGTTGGAAAGTTGAAACTTAGACAATACTTTCTGTATTTACAGTTTCTGGTTATGATAAACTGCGTAATTTTGGCAATTAAAAAAAAAAAAAGTCTTTCAAACCAGTAGTTGAGTTTTTGGGTTAAACGGTAAATTTGTTCCTTCCATTAAAGGAGCTGTGTCACGATTACTGCACATGTTCAGAATTTACATCCTAAGAAAGTGAATTTGCTTTACTGCAACACATTATCTGATTCAATCTGTGCCAATCTATCTTCGTTTTGCATTGTATTTGTTTACGTATTTTAGTCACTCCGGCATAATGCTTTTTATATCAAGGAGCTTTCTATGGAAATTTGAGGATTCAAAGTGCTATTTTAAGCTTAAACCAAGGGATACAAAGAATGTAAGTTGGTTGCCATCGCCAATTATCATAGAAGAAGAAAAATACCTTCTCGAGTTTGACTTGCAGTTGAGCGGATTTACTTTGTTCAAAGTTGTGAGCATGCGCAGTAATTGTGACCCAGCTCCTTAATTCATCAAAGAAAAAAGAGTTTGATAACTTCTGAAAACTTTTAGAGATGCATTGTGGGTATTGGAGTTTTAGTTCTGGCTATCATGGCAGATCACCTCGGCAACACCGGATAGATTACGGCCCTCAACAGGAGACCAAGAGCACGGCTGTCTGGAGTAAGAGTGTGTGGTCCATCTGAACTGGTCCAAAATCTGTTATAAAAACAAACAGACACTCCCGGGACACACAGACACGCACCTAATGTCAGCATCCAATTGATGCCTGACACTTCCCCCATGGGGTCATGTGACCAGGGGACAGATGGCACTCCTGTTGACGAAACAGCAAAGCATGCTGAGCCAAATTAACGAATCATCATCCCGTCTTCCTGCAGCCCCACCCCACCCAAACTGCACTTCCTGAACCGCAGGTAGCTGCCAATCAAAGCCCCCCCCCCCCCATTATAGGTTGGTGCAGTCCTTTAGACCCTGGCTGGTTTCAGAATTGCAGTGTTCTTCCAATCCAGTATCACCAAACCCACACATAACCCTCCCATTCACCCACACACCTACAACACCACATTCACCTGGGGCGTAAGAGAGCAGAAGAGCACTCATTTCACTCCAGACACACTGACAGATCAAGAATTATTGATGTAATTTCACTAAACTTAACTCTTCTCTTCTTAAAGCTGAATAACCGAGTTATCCTGTATAACTGTCCTGAGTATAACCTGTGATAGCTCTCAAAGTGAGTCCAGATTTGTTCCAGATTTATGAGAGTTCTGGGTTTTATCGATATCCGGCTAACACAGTAATCCTACTTCAGAAAACAGGGCTCTGGCCTATATTGCGGAGCATTGTGGGTCTTCGGAAATTTAATATTTTATGCCTCAAAGAAATAATTCAGCTTAGCAGGCAACTTGCGTTTTACTGCGATTATTTTGATGAAGTGGTAGAGCACCTGCAACGGTGGGAATGAAGAACAAGAATACTTACCAACCAAAAGCGTATCGAGCATATCCTGAGAATATGCAGTATTTTGACATTGGAAGCCGTGGTCCGATCCCCATTCTAACCTTTTCTTTCAAGCTCAGTCGCAGTTTTAACACATCACACACCCCGACATCTGTTCGGATCTTCATACGGAGGTCATGTCCTGCACAGGCTTTTGTGGATATGAGTAATGTGATGTATTGCACACCATGGAGAATGCTGTGGGACTGAAGTGCTATGACATAGCAGTGAGGTCCTCGGAGGACATGATTTAACACTTAGATAAACTGTACAGCCCAGTTTATATCAGTGACTGGAGACTAGCATGCTACGGATGAACTGCATGAACTAAGCTTAGACTGAGACCTACGTAGGACTCCTCTTACCCATTTTAGCCTGTTAGCAAGTTTAGTTTGTTGTGTGAGAGGAGATGATTCGACAGGTAGCGCCATTATGGATGGGGTTGTAACTTCAAGTACACACACTTGACTGAGTCATTCTCACAAACATTGACATTATTACTTTATTACTTTCATAAAGAAACCTTATATGGGACAGTTATCAGGCTATTTCTTATTTAAAGGAGTCCTGTTTTTTTCTTTTTTTTCTCTCGATCTTGTTCGAGTGTCTTATGACATGGCCCGTAGAGCAGTCCACTTTTGTTTGCAACATGCTGCGACTTTTGATTGTTTCAATCTATCTCCACATCCGTTATCAGGGTTTTCCCTAGTCTCTTTTCACAATCCTGTTAAGCGTGAAATAAAACCCTTAAAAATTTTATTTTTTTTAAAGGAAGTCTTGCAAAGCCTTTCTGAAATAACTAATCAAATCAGAAACAGTTCACTGGGGCAACTCAATTCTAAATGCGTGACCAAAACAGCTGGTGAGGTGAAGAAATATCTTCCACCTTTACGATAAGAATTTGTCCTGTTTACCTCAGGCTGCTATACAGTGTTAACCATCTAAGATGAATGTGCCCTGAAACTCCCTCCCATTGGCTGATCATCAGAAGAGGTGAGGGTTACCTGCGTTTGTGACATAATGAAGAAAACGAGGCAGGAGCATCCTGGACAAGGTCCTCCAGTGCAGTGTGATGATGACCTGGAGGAAAGCCAAGATGTGCTTGACTCCTGCTCTTCTCCCATCATGCCCCCAATGCGAACCCCCCCAGCTCTGGCACTGTTATTCTGAAGCGCGTCACTGAGCATGAGCAGGGGAGCCTGAGAGCCTTTGATCTCTGGAGCAGAAGGGACAGGATGAGGCCTAATTTGGGCTGTGCTCAGGTTCAGTTTGGGATCTGCGCTCTCCGCTAATCCAAGTGAGAGGCGAGAACACCTGGAGTCACTCAGGACACACGCATAGACACACACACACACTTACGCACACACACACACACACACACACACAAGAGGAAGAGTAGACAGACTCTCTCTGATAATGCTGACTCTCCTTTCCATGAGATTATTTTAATGTGAGGATTGATTGCCAAACACACAGCAGTCACCTATGTCTGAATGACCCCTCCGTAATTCAGGTAAATCTCGTCACAATTGCTGGGAAACATGAAACAGATTTTGCAATCTGGGTCAAACATGCAAACGGGGACGGCCTGATTATTGATGGCTGACAGTAACGCAAGAGAAGAGATTTTAAAGGATGGACAGAGGTCGTGTACGGCTCTCAATGGTGTTTTTTTTTTATACTCAAGATATATAAGACACCATATCATTGTCAAGATGCTTCCCTAACAGGTTTATTGTAGGTAGTGCTGCCTTCAGAGCCAATAAAACTGATATCGATCTCATGACAACCCAGTAGGATCCATCCTTACTGAATCATTAACATTTACTAGGCATCAGAACGACGCGCTCTGCTCGCCTGCTCGTTTCACCTCAGCTGCAGTGTCCATTATCATTATGGTTTTGGCGCACGCGAGAAATATTGGATAAAAGCCATAATTCTGCCATAAAAGCAGAATTCCTGAATTTGAGATGGATGCGCCCATCGGCGTCACTGACAGTTAGGCAATGGCTCTGGCGCCAGTAAACTTTGAGATCCAAGGGCAAATTTGTCACCCAGCGGTTGTAAATTGGCCAGTGTTGCGGTAAGCTTGCAGATAGCGATAACCTATAAACTTACATTTATTCTTTTTTTAAATTTATTTGAAAGGGACAGTACAATTTGACAGAGTTCCTGCACAGAGCATGAAACTGATGTTTTGTACGCAAAGTTTATAGCTTTTGTTAATTTTCAACTCTTGCTCCTAGTTAGAATTTTACTTTAACAGTGTGAGTAAAATATACAGCATCCAGTATAAGAAAACCGCAAACCAAAATGCACCCGAAGATACAAAAAAAAAAAAATCATATCAATCCTCTTCAACTAATTTATACTGAATCACTCCTTCAAATGTACCATTACATGATATCTGCCAAATCCAAACTCTCCAGTACACTCTGGGAGATAATACATATTTTTAGACCTGTCCTGACAGGCTATTTCAGCTCTTTCTTGAACTGAATTGTTTAGTCCGAGATGTTAGGAAACTCCCAGATTTAAACAATCTGCCCAACAAGGTGCCCTTAATCGATAAGGTTTACTCAATGGAGACAGGACAGAGAATTTGGAACCTATTTTTTCCAAAAGTATAGCACAAGCATGCTAACTCCCATACACGCTCAACTTCCTTAAACCACACTCACACACACACACACACACACACACACACACACACAAACACACACAAAACCTCTCAGGGAGCTGTAGACCCCCCAGAGAGAGGGGAATCTGGAGTTTTTTGAGTGTCCCACCGGGCTGAGGGTCTGGTATCAGCAAGCGTGTTTACAGTGGTGCAGAGTAAACGCCAGGGTCAATTTTCAGTCTGGAAGCGCTTGGGCCTCGGAGGCTGACGGGACACGAATGTCAGGATGGGCCATCAAGCTGCAATGAGAAGAAACTAAAAAGTTGACAAAACTAAAATGCTTTGCAGCTTACATTTGAAAGTTCAGTAAAGGGTTTTTTTTTTTTTTTCGGCATGTGGATCGGCCTTCAGCGCCAGGAATGATGCCGCCTTGGTGGTTCTGGTCATGATGAACTCCAGGAACCTCATTAACTTCATAAGCCTGAGCGCCCCTGGTACCAGGGCCAATCAAAAAAACATCATAAATAAGGCATGTGTCCTGATAGCAACATCGTCCTGCAGCACATCCACTGGATGAGAAGAAACTCGGTGAAAGGCTCATGATGACCATTTTTACCTCAACCGAACACAATTCAAGCACCAAGCAAGTAAATAAGCATGTAGCAAAACATGGGATAAAATAATCTCAGTGCTCGATCGCTCGCGTTTCTACTGAATTTGTGCCAGGCATACAAACGATACCTCAAATGAAAGAGGAAAGTCCACAGAATCCAACGACATCTGCCTTGTCATTTTAAACCAACACCACACTCAAAGAACAGCAGACATACACTTTACATTCTACAGCCCTGAGCAAAATCTTACCTTTGATATCTTGTGATAAAAAACTGTGTTTGAGGGTAAATATGCGCTGGCTATTGTTAGTCCAATGTGTCTGTGTTATATTGAAATTACATCCACCAGTCTCCATGTTTTTTTTTTTTCCCGTGGCACCGCCTCCAATTAGGTCAGGCCCTGATCATTCCCCTTGCACGCCCCTTCTGTGATTGGCCTGCGATGCCATAAATGTGACTTTACGGGTGGCCATTTTATGCTATGGGCTCTGACATTTCCACCGTCATAGCACAGACCTGGCCTAAGATAGAGCCTTGCGTTCCCGGTGCGTCTAATTGGGTGTCCATGAGCCAGTACACACATGTACTCAAAGTGCGAAGGAATGAATGCAGCAATGTAGTTGCAAAATTGGTTGCTCATTGACAATATTGCTATAATTATCCACAAAATATTCAAGAGTCGTTTTCAAAGTAGTCTTCACAGTTGCGTCTGACTGAGAATCCTTGCGCCATTACGCGCAAGTACTCATGAGATCGCTGCCATACAAGCGCAAAACCGGGGCACATGATGTATCATGCTGACTCAATGTTTAGAATTGCAATGCGAGTGCGGGCAGCTTGTCTATCCAGGTAGCTCAATGGCTAAGGTGCTGCGCGCTGGCCTGGGTGACTTGGGTTCAATCCCTACTGAAGTTGCACTGTTTTTTTTGAGCAGCAGAAACATAGTTTTTGTATAAATAATTGCTGGGGTGTCTTTTGTTTTTACAATCATTTTTACATTTTACCATTTTTTACCTTATCTTTGTACTTATAGTTTTGTTTATTTGCTTGTTTCATTGAAAATAAATCTGCTCTTGTAAGGCCAGGCCTCCAGCGCTCCAAACTCACCAGTCTATTAAGATCTGGACTGCATGCTTCAGTCCATAATCATTGCCTGCATCTGTTTCCTATTTCCACCGTGTGGAAGTATTTCCTATTTAAGTCTGAGCTTCGCTCTAATTCATTGCAAAGTCTCGTAAACCTAACAAGCCTGTGTTTACTTTCTAGTCTTGTATAGACTTTTCTCCCGCATTGGCGTGTATTTATATTATAACTCTTGAACATAGTGCTGTTGTCTGTTTATTTAGCACTAAATAAACAGGCAACAGCACTATGTTCAAGAGTTATAACATAAATATTAGTTTATATTAGTAATACATTGTACTGTAGCCAACGCTCAGTGTTTATATTACCAATATCATAATCCAGGAACCTCGATTCCTTGTTATTTTGTATTGTATTCTACGGTGCTTTCCTGCTGTACTGAAGGCATAATAAATACAACCAAGTCCATCTTCGCACCTCAGTCCAGTCCTACATTTCCTGCCCTCAGTGCAAATCATCAGCGTTCAGAGCACAACCCTTACAGCTCTAGTGGAGCCAAACTTCAGTTCTTTTGTATATATTTTTTTGAATGAGAAAATGTATACATGACTGGTTTCAATAAAAAAAAAAATCATTTAAAAAATTAAAAAATGATTCTAAATATTACTACTCAAAATTTGATAGGGATCATAGGAATTTTTTTGTGAAATGACATGCAAATTTGGTAACTGCCACTGATGAACAATATATTGGATAAATGACATGCAGTCAGACACAAAACACATTTGCACGTGCATTTCATGACATTAAATGAGCGTGCAGCCTCACATTTTTGCTTTGACTAACACTTCACCATTTCAACTCAGACGTGTGTGTTGCTTGTTGGTGAAAATATGGAAGTTCCCAAATTTTTTGCATTACATTTAGCAATAACAATGTCTTTTCAACGTCTTAGACGTCGATTGACTTCAGAGCAATTGGGAAGATGCATTGGAATGCTTGACTCTGGCTTCTCACAACGTCACGTTGCTAATGCACTTAACATTAGCCAAAGCGTTGTGAACAGAGCGTGGAACCGGCATCAAACGTTTGGTACAGCAGCACACCGTCATGGGGGTGGTCGTCAGAGATCGACTACACAACGACAAGACCACTTTCTCACACTTCAGGCACGACGTCATCCTTTCTGGACAGCCACCACCCTACGAAATGACCTTCATAACGCCTTGGGGGTCAGGGTATCCACTCAGACGATACGGAATCGTCCTCATACTGCCGGCCTCAAATCAAGAAAGCCATGTGTTCGAATCCCACTGACCGTGCGTCATAGGCGTGACCGTTTGGATTGGGCTCACGATCATGTCACATGGACACACAATGATTGGGCTCCAGTTCTCTTTACTGATGAGTCCCGATATTGCTTGGACTTTACTGACAGGAGGCAACGGGTGTGGCGAAGACAACGTGAGCGATTTAATGATGCCTACATCAACGAACACGACCGTTATGGTGGCGGATCAATTATGGTCTGGGGAGGAATAAGCAGGAACGGCAGAACGGACCTGCATGTCATGGGGAGAGGGACGATGACAGGGGTACAGTACAGGGATGAGATCCTCAATGTGTACGTAAGACCATACGCTGGTGCTGTTGGCCCTGATTTCATCTTGATGGATGATAACGCCCATCCCCATCGTGCTAGGGTGGTGAATCAATTCCTAGAGCAGGAGACAATTGTCCGCATGGACTGGCCCGCTGCGTTCGCCGGACCTAAACCCTATCGAGCATGTGTGGAACATGCTGCAGGTCGCCATTTCGGTCCGGTCGAGGGCACAACCCACAACTCTAGAAGAGCTCGGAAATGCCCTTGTTGAAGAATGGAACAACATTCCAATTGCAAGCATCCGGGTTCTGATTGACAGTATGACCCAACGTTGTCAAGCCGTCATTCAAGCTAGGGGAGGCCATACCCGTTATTGACATTAACTGTGGTAATGAAACATCAAATGAACACTGTCTGTTTTCACTTTGCATGTCAGAGGTGAAACCATGAAGTGTTCGTGAAAGCCAAAAGTGTGAGCCTGCACGCTCATTTAATGTCATTAAATGCACTTGCAAATGTGTTTTGTGTCTGACTGCATGTCATTTATCCAATATATTGTTCATCAGTGGCAGTTACCAAATTTGCATGTCATTTCACAAAAAAATTCCTATGATCCCTATCAAATTTTGAGTAGTATATTTAGATGGAATCTATTCCTGTAGTGAGATATTAGTGAAATTAAATTAGTTTAACATTTTGGCAGCTGAGAAACCTCTAATGGCACACTATGCCCAAAGTGTGCCCAGATGGTCAGTTTGGAGATGTCGCCTGGACATTCTTGAACTAAAACCTCTCTAATTTTGCTCTGATTTACTTGATTAGAAAACACTTGGCACAGATAATGTGGAAATTCTGTGCTAAAATTTTTTAAAGGTTTCAGACTGCAACTAAATAATTTCAAAAGGAGTAAAAGTAAAATTTTGTTTGGTGGAAATTAGATCTTTCATTTATGCTGTGTTCCATCTTCATTTACTCTGACTCAGTGACATATATACTGATTTTTACACAATGACAAAAATCCCCAAGGTGTTACCTTTATTGTGATACCAAGATCATTCATACGGACCAAGTAGTTGCAGAGATATACTCATTTCATTTTGGGCATGTCATTTTCGAGCAAGAGGCTCAGGGCTTAAGTAAACCAGAAGCCCAAGAGATTGAGAGAGAATGGGAATGCTGTGCTATGGGCAGTGTTTCAAAGACTTAGTACTTTATCAGAGGAAACACTAGGGGTAAAAATTGAGGTGTGCAGCCAAGTTAAAAATAATGGACAGTATTAAAAAAAAAAAAGGTGTTTTTCTCTGGATACCATTGAAATGTAAAATTCTCAGTACACTTCAAATACAGTCTATAAGCTGGGAGATAGTCAAGCCTCATGAAGACTTCTGGTTGGTGCAATCACGGTGCTGTGAAAAAGTTATTCCTCTGCCTTTTAATAACTCTATTTTAAGATTTTTGTCACACTAAAGGGGTTCAGATCTCCATACAGAATTCAAGACAGTGACAGTATGAGAATACAAAAAATACCGTTTTTTACTTCGTCAGCAACTCTTGCCGATGGGATATTATTGTTGTTAATATTATAATTATATTATAATATTGTTAATATTATCCGTTGTCAATCTGTCTGTCTTCCCATTGATTAATACCACTTAAGCTGCTGAACCGTTGTAGGTAGAAACCTCAAATTTAAACAGATTATGCATATTGGGTGTCTCCAGAAGCCCATTTGATGCCAAGGTCATGGGTGAAATTTTGAACTCGTATTTTCTGGGTCAAAGGTCAGCCATGTGATGGTTTGTGTCCCACCAGATGCCTAAAAATAATACAGCGGGCAATAGGACCATGGGCCTAGAGAAAATAAGAGACTCTCTAGCCAAGGCTGGTAAAAAAAAAAAAAAAAAAAAAAAATAACTGGAGATTCAATAAAACATAATATAAAACAAAACAGAGCCAAAAACTTCATGGAGCAGCACAGGTCACACAAGACAAAGTAAAAATGCAGAAGCAATTGGGGCTGACAACTGCCAGCCCTATATACTCTGCAATCACCTCCACCTAAACGGGCTGCACCTGTTACCCGTCAAGGTGGAGGTAAGAGAATGTAACAGGGGAGGGACTGTAAGGCCAAACCCTTACAAGCCATGCTCACCTGTAAGGCATGCTGAGGGGGTATATAGCGTCAAGCAAAATCTATATTATCATTTCATTTATGTAAGGAAAAGGCTGTCCAGCACCTATATCATTGTTGTAAAATAGTAATTACCCCCAGAAATGTAATAATTAGTTTCACCACCATCATTTGCAATAACTGCAACCAAACGCTTCCAATAACAGGAGATCAGTCTTTCATATTGTTGTGGTGGACTTCTGACCTACTCTTTTTTGTTGTAGAATTGCACACATTCAGACACATTGGAGGGTCTTCATGTATAAACTATCAGTTTAACGCTTAAATGAAGTTAATGTAATGATTTTCACAAGCCGCTCAAGGCTTAATTTTGGATCTTTTTCGCCATCCAGCGGTGTACTTGCCCTTGTGCTTTGGATTCTTGTTATGCTGTGTAATCCAACTGTGCATGAGTCCTGAGATCATGGACTGATGATTGAAATTTCTCCCTCATCATTTACTGATTGAGGGCAGAAGTTGTGGTTCCATCAATAATGGCAAGTCACCTCGGTCCTGAAGCAGCTAGCATACTCACACCATCACATGGCATGGTTGAAATCATGTTCTTATAGTGGAATGCTGTGTTAGCTTAATGCCAGATTTAACAGGACCAATATTTTCTTGAAAGCTCCACTTTCAACCTGTTGGTCCACAGAGCATGATCTCAAAATGCTTGGGGTCAGCCAGGTGTTCTTTTGGCAAATGTGAAACAAGCCTTTATGTACCTCTTGGTTTACATTGGTCTTCACCTTGCAGCTCTCTCGTTGATACTGTTATTGCCTAGTCTTTGTCTAAGTGTGGGATCAGGAAAACTGACCTTACCTGAAGCGAACAAGGCCTGGAGGTTCTTAGATGTTTGCCAATGACTCGATTGAGACTTCCCTGATGAGTTGTTGCTGTGCTCTTGGAGGAAATTTGGTAGCTCTGCTACTCTTCGGAAGATTTTCTTTCATTCCAAATCTTCTCCATTTGGACATAATGACCCTCATCGCAGTTTGAAATGGCTTTGCAAATCTTTTTGAC
This sequence comes from Gymnothorax javanicus, assembly GCA_029692085.1. NCBI lineage: Eukaryota > Metazoa > Chordata > Actinopteri > Anguilliformes > Muraenidae > Gymnothorax > Gymnothorax javanicus. Next base: position 2,306,154 of record CM056204.1, on the reverse strand, counting down.
TGATGTATTTCAATAACTTCCTCACCTCCTCAGGAAATTTCTTTTGATTGCATCGCAGCATGAGATGTGTATAAAAAATGTGTATAAAATGACACTACAATATCCAGACATTTTCCATTTGATGTAATGCTGTGGCCATACAAGCACGGGTTTGAATCTTTCTCTCAATAGAAGTGTGATGTAGCTTCACTGAAGTGCTGTAACCAGCAGATACAGCATATGTTTGTGAAATTGCCAGATAATATTTAAAAAAAAGCTTTTTCTGACTTTGAACTGGCTTAAGGGAAAACTTGCGTGAAAAGGTAGAGTTTAAGGGGTTGAGTACATAATGTTGTGCTGACTCTGGTTGTCTTCACCTTTTATTTTATTTAGTTTGACGATCTGACTAGTGCTGAAAATATATGAAAAATGGAAGAAATCGTGCAATGCAAAATATTTTTCAGGGCACTTTATTTATCGGAGACATTCAGCTTGAGGAGGGCCTGGTGTTTGTAAAATGAATATAAGGGAAATCAAATTCGTTTTCTATTCACTTCAGCAATCAAATAGGCTATCAGAGGCTTGTGACATTTCAAGAAACTGTCCTGAGAAACGATAGGAAATCAGAAGTAATATACAGTAATTTATGACAATTTCGTTCAAGATGGAAGGTCCATATCTGGTATCACTTTTGGTTCAATATTATTTATGTGACTGCTAGGTTACCGTTTACAACGGCTTATCTTTGGAAATGATGATACATCGCATCTCACACAAGGGTGTCTTTTCATTGTCATTAAAAGTTCATTTGATGAGCTTGTCTAAGGTGAAAAATGCATAGCACACCTTTACATCAATCGTATAATTCTGGGGAAATTTTAGCACGGGATGATTTTTACTTCGTGAAATGTGTCGGTGAATTGTCAGACTTTCTGCAAGTTGAGGTTAAAATTCTCTTCAGTAATTATAACAAAAGAGGAAAATGTTGAATTGGATCGTGATAAATAACAACACTTTTTTTGGCTAATAGGTAAACGGACTATGTCGCGCCGACGTCTGCCCGTTACAACGTTATTGAAACGCTGTAACTAAGTTATAATGCTGTGTGTTAGACAGGTTTATGTCATAGACTGCATATCATGTTACTGCTTTGTGTCAACCAGGGAGACAGAGATTATGAAATTGCCCTAAGTCGGGCAATTGATGGTAGTCATCAAACATTCAAGTTTGAAGTGCCGAAATGACAGACTGTCAAAGACAGGGCGGTTCGCTGCTTCGGTGGTTGCCTAGGGGACGGCGATAGGGGTGGAGCGCTCGCTCTCTGGGACACGTTTTAAAGTGGCTGAGTCGTGGGACAGCAATGCTGAAGTTTCATTTGGAATTAAGCAGGAAGGACCGGAGCATCACATAAACCGCTTTCTCTCAGCTACGACCTATAATTTCGGAACACCTTTAATAATGTGTGGTAAGAGCAGGATTTATGTCTTGAATCAAGCCGTTATGCTTTGCTGTCACTCAGCTAAATAAGCAGCGAAACTACCGGCTTTGTGCCATCATCCTTCCTTTGGAAATAATTTAGAATTTCTCAGAGTGGAGGGAGTTGACTCTTTCAAATTTGAACCATATTTCTGTGATTTTTCTCGGAAGAACTTACTAGTTTCGACTCCCTCGAAGTGAGCTATTGACGTTTCACGAGCTAAGGTTAGCTTGCTACTTAAAAGTGTTGGATTCTTTACGTATCCTCTGAGAGGTTAGTAAACTGTTCATCAACTAACGCAACGTTGCACTAATTGCTTTTCCTGAGAACCTACTTGGTATCGGCAAATCATGGTTCTGGGCGGTTCAATTTAGCTGATCTTAAGGCTGTTGTCTCGGTGTAAGTTATATTAACTTGTCCTGAACAGTTCTTGCTGGTTATGGTTGAAACTTTGATTTAGTGCAGCAAGCTATAAATTAGTCAAGGCAGGACACTTTGGGATTGTTGCGCGCAGCTAGCAGATTAGCTAATCTTAGCAAGACAAGTTACGTGTCAAGTTCCGCACACTCCCCTCTGCAGTGTGTTCGTTATGATCGCGCGTAATGCTACAGCACTACAACCATTAACTGATTGTTAACTTTAGGTTAAACCCTGTGAAAGTGAAGCAGTCAATGTCATATTGCTTTTGATTTTATTTGACATTAAAAAAAAAACAACAATTTGATTGTTTCAGGAGACATAGCTTGAGAACGTTTAGGTTTGTGTTTTAATCACTTCATTGTGTGACACGTCGGAAACCGCATTAAGAATTTCATGCACATATGAGTCCAACTAAAGCTGCCTTTCACACCGGACGCGAGACGAATTTTTCGCACGACCGATTACATTCAAAGTCAATGCAAAGACGCGAATTATTCGCGTCTTTGCATCGACTTTGAATGTAATCGGTCGTGCGGAAAATCCGTTTCGCGTCCAGTGTGAAAGCGGCTTAACTCCGCTTAAATATCTTGCCCCGCGGTGCAAATAAAGTGAAGTTGGCGTGGGGCGCAACTCTTCCCAGTACCCGACGCGATTTGGCAGTAGAGAGGTTCTCTGTGTATCCTTACGGCGCCGAACACTGCTCGCTGTGTGTCATAACTCAATAGACATCTGTTCTGAAAGGAAACCTGCATTTCCATGCTCTGCGGCTCTCAAGCTCAGTGTTTTTTGTCGCCTGTTTGCACAGCGTTGCTGCGGTAAGCATTCCTTTACCAACATACGCCCGAAAGCTGTTAACATTTACTCTCATTCTCTCCAGTATTACTGTTGTGAAGTTTTGATTGGTTGGGCTATCGGCTGTGACTTGTGTCATTTCACTGCAGTCATAAACCCTTTAGTACGTTTCTTGAGAAAGGTTTGCTTAATCATTATCTTAAACTGACACACAGCCTTCATTAATATTTGGATTTGAGAGGAAACATTATAGTAAAAATGTGTATTACCAGTGCCTCATGTCGTCACTGCTTGTATGTATCGGCACATTCTCAGTAAAGTAGTTTAATTCTTCTTGGACGCAGGCTATAGGCTAATTCTGAACGCTTTCTCAAGCTGTAATTTGATACGGCTTTCACTAAAGACAACGCATTGTAGCCTAGTTCTTTACCTTGTTATTGTCCTGCATTGAATTTCACAATCCAGAACTGCAGAGCATAAAAAACGGAGAAAAAATTTAGGGGTATTGTCCCCGACCCATCTAAAAAGCCCGGAAGGTTCTTGACGCCCACAATCTTTGCCAAATTCTGAAAAATGTGACCACAACGTCAGATATGTTCCACATTTGCAGAACTTTAATCGAAGAGTGGTTTTCACGGTGAGAGTGCCAGGCGACAAATCATGCGCTAGTGCCGAGGTAGACGGGAGCAATGAAATGCTAAAAGAGCCGAGGTGTGAAATGTTATCAAAAATATCAGTATTAATGTAGATCATTAGACGGCTTCAAATTAACTTTCGTGTGGCCAGTGGGGTGTGCACAAAGGTATTGGCTGAATAAGTTCACCAAGTATTACCTGAAATCTTCGTGAAACTGCAGCATGGACTGAAGTGAAGGCAGCTGCTCTCGGTTTAATGTGACCTTTTTAATCAGCCGAGTCAGTAATCCATCCATCCATCCATCCATCCATTCTCTATTCCCGCTTATTCCTCACTAGGGTCACAGGGGAGCTGGAGCCTATCCAGGGCGAAAGGCAAGAACCCACCCTGGACAGCTCGCCAATCCATCGCGGGGGGCACACACCATTCGCACACCATTCGCTCTCACAATCATACCTGTGAGCAATTTAGCATCTACAATTAGCCTAATGTGCATGTCTTTGGACTGCGGGAGGAAACCGGAAATAATTTTAATATTTATTCTTAATATACTCCCAGGTAATGTTAATGAGGGCAATGACTCCGAGCTGGCGTAGGTAACCCTGCTCCTGGAGAGCCATAGCCAGTGGCATAGATTTAATGTGGAAGTTGGCACGGACACATATGTAATGCGAGCGGGCATAGCGCGCGAGCTGGAAAAACTTCCTGAGTGCAAATACTGCCTTTTCTGTATACAGAGATCATCTTAATGAGAGTTTCTGCTTTTTATGATGCTAAATGAGGTGCCTCTGTAACTTTCAACAATAGAAGCCCTATTCATAAACTTTTTTCTTTTTCCCAGTTTTGCATCCAAATACTTTTGATTTGATTTTTGAATACAAGTTAACAACTGTTATTTAGCTACGTTAGGAACATTTATTATGAAGCTTGGCGATATCGAACAATTTAAATACTTTTCACAATTTATGTTAGCTACTTAATTAGCCTACATGATGGTATGTTGAACTAGGAGGCACTCGGTAGAGTGCATACCTCCGCCATGCCATATATTTGTTCCTTTGGTGGCAGAATATGTTCCAGATCACTTCCAAAATTAAATCAACTCTTCCTTGGACTGCCACCTATCATCCTGCCAAATTTCCTGCGAAACCATTCATAACCTTTTGAGTTATCCTGTTAACAGACAGACAGATGGACTGACAAACAAACAGGGTGAAAATATAACCTCCTTGGTGGAGGTAATTATTAGCAAACATTACAATCATTATATGGGAATTTATTAGCTAAGTAGCTGGCTTGTGATCTAACGTTAATAACGTTCTGATGCCAGCCTCACAATTAACGGCTCACTACAAATCAAACGTGGAAATGCCTGGCTCGGTTTGCGCCTAGCCCAACATTCCACATCGTCCCCGGATAAGTTAGATGGCAGTTTTAGCAATAGGAATTTTTTAAAGAAGAACCATCAGGCCTATTTTGTGTTTTCAGAACATCCAGATTTATTTGCTTAAAAAAAAAAAAAAAAAAAAAAACTCAAATTTTTAATGATTAAATGCATTCTTGTAGCCTAGATCTTAAATTTCCAATTCAGCGTCCAGGCTCTGCAGACACATACTATTGGGGCTCCTCAGAGCCTGTACTCGGGCCGGGTCTAGGCCTGGACCAATTGCGAAACCACGGGCGCGCATGAGCAGGACAATCGCGACCCCGAGGGGAAAAAAAAAAAAAAAATGAAGAAAGGAGCCGAAACTTAGACTCGTGGCCTAACGGTCCGAGTAATTAAAACTGGGTGTAAGCTAGCTACTCGCATCCATTGCTGACTGTCTTGCATAGGCGAAATGGTCAAGCTGGAAACCGTATCAGTTGCATGTAAAATTTAGTCCCAGCCAAAGGACGGGAGTAGGTTAATTAGCTACCTAGCTAAATAGCACCGTGATTTTTTTTTCAGGTGTTGTACTGCTCATAAAATTGGAATTTACTTTAGGCAGTATTGCCCTCACATTGTCTTCCTGTCTACTTTCTTTATTTGTTGCATTTTTGTTTGTTCTTTGATGACCGCATGTTCAGGGAAGTCAATTTCATTGGTCATCATGTTTCCCATAAATCTCCACAAATAGAAAGCATGCAGAAGGATATTTTCCATATGGAATCCGAATTGGGGATGTATTTTCTGTAATATAAACAGAAAATATGCAGCCTATCCACAATCAATTTCAATTAAATAAATCAATTATCTAAAGTATTCCTCTACATATTTATATATTAAACACTGACAGATTGAAATCTTAAAAATGTCACTTCTCACCACTGGGATTTATTTGTCTTTGATATTGACTATAATACTGAAATACACATTTTTAACACTTTGTGCTCTTATTTCTATTCGACTTCCACAACGATCATTTCGCCACAGCCACAAGTTCAATAGTGAACGAATCCCCTGGCAAATGGGCTCGGGTATAATAGCACCTCCCGTGTTTCTGCCACTGGTCATCAAGTACTTGAATATCAACTGCTGTTTGAATTTCGTTCACTTTCCACAACCTTCACTAACCGCTACAAATCATCTCTGCACACTCCCAAAACTCAATCAGTTCTAATAGAGTGACCATTGAGACCAAGTGAGTGTACATATAGCTGTGTTAGCTAGCCAGGGGTGCGTTTCCTGAAATCACAGATGGTAACTTGTAACATAGTTGCGCCCATTGACTGTGAATGGACAAACTATGTAAGTGGCTAACTAAAGCCCGTGATCCACTTACGCTTTTAAGGTCTGCGATTGTCCCGATTCTCCCCTTCCGACCAGTTACGAGCGATTACGAGTGGAAATTTCTGTTACGGGCAAGACATAGGTGGATCATGACTTCCAACCTGTACCGACCCTTCCGCTTGAATAAGACAGGTTCCGACTGGATCAGATCACGCGGATCCCTCTTCCAACAAAATCAAACCAGTTTGATTTTGTCGGAAGGTATGAGTTGTCGGAAGGACGCGGGAGTATCGGTTCGTCAAGTGCAAACAAGGTGGCGAATATTTCCTCTGCAATTAGCCAATTAGAAACCGTTTACAAAAACAACCGCTATCTTTATTGTTGACGTTGGCAAAAATCAATCGGAAATGCTCGCGTTAGTGGATCATGGGATAAATTTTTTTCCCCAATCACTCTGACTTTCTACGATTGTTTGCGCGAGTTTCGGATGGTTCCCGGCGCTTCCAAAAGCTTCCGACTGGCCACAATTGCTTGCGTGCGGAAGCCTTAAAAGCGTAAGTGGATCACAGGCATTAGTTAGAAACTACGCTTTTGGGAAATGCACCCCTGTTCGCTATCCTGTCTGTTAAGCATCTTTATGTGCGGTAACGCGACTGTATCTGAGATATTCAGATTGGATCATTGACTATCTATGAGTTGGACTAAGCCACAAACTGAGCATGTTATCAGACTGAATCATGTTAGATTTACGATTCCGCTGTTATTTTGTTATCCCCACTGATCCAGAGTTGGTTGGGATATTTTTGCTACGTCTGAAAGTTGGTCGGGACACAGCCCGACCATCCCTACCCAAATCAACACCTATGACCGCAGCCCTGCATGTTTTAGATACCTCTCTGTTGGAACACTCCTGATTCCAATGATTGCCTCTTTATCAAGCCCTTGACAACATGCAATCCTTTGAATCAGGTGTGTTAGAGCAGAGAAACGTCTAAAAGATGCAGGACGATTGCTCTCCAGGAGCAGGGTTCCGTACCCGTGACTTAAAGTTCTGTTTAAAATATGGTAAAAAAAAAAAAAAAAAAAATTAAATCAACTTCACTGTCATTTTCTCTGCAGGGATTTTTGCCTACCTGAATTACCGCGTGCCGAGGACCCGGAAGGAGATATTTGAGACACTGGTGAAGGGACTACAGAGGCTTGAGTACCGGGGCTATGATTCTGCCGGTAAGATGCTAGCCTGCTAACATGCGAAAAGCTACAACGACTTAGCATGCGACACTCAAATATCACTGCATTCCATTCACTGACCTGCCCAGTCTATGCATTAAACCAGGCACCTGTGCTCACGTGCTGTCGGTTTGTATTTACCCCTCTGAGCAGAATGGACGCCAACGTCTGCAAAATACTGAAATTTATTAGCTAAATTATTCCGTCATAGAATTTCCAAATGAGACGAGTGTCTTGCTTCATTGAAATAATTTTGCCTGTCTCTGTGACGCAAATCCTGAATCAGAAAGCCTTAAGCCTCGGTCACAACCGGACACACGGATTTTTTAATCGTGCGTTCTCTGCGTTTTTTGCCATAGGTGAGAGTCGTAGAGCACGTGGAGGTTAAAAAAAGCAGCAGTCAACTCGCAAGGCAGCAGTATGAATGACGTAATCGTGCCGTGCTGCCCTTGAGGGTGATGTAAGAAGTTCGCAGTAACACTTGCGATTTGGCACGTGAGTGCTTCGTAGAGGCACTCGTAGTAAAGACCGTGATCCACTTACGCTTTTAAGGTCTCCGATTGTCCCGATTCTCCCCTTCCGACCACTTACGAGCGATTACGAGTGGAGATTTCTGTTACGCGCAAGACATAGGTGGATCATGACTTCCGACCTGTACCGACCCTTCCGCTTGAATAAGACAGGTTCCGACTGGATCAGATCACGCGGATCCCTCTTCCGACAAAATCAAGATTTGATTTTGATTGATTTTGTCGGAAGGTATGAGTTGTCGGAAGGACGCGGGAATATCGGTTCGTCAAGTGCAAACTAGGTGGCGAATATTTCCTCTGCAATTAGCCAATTAGAAACCATTTACGAAAACAACCGCCATCTTTATTGTTGACGTTGGCAAAAATCAATCGGAAATGCTCACGTTAGTGGATCATGGGATAAAATTTTTTCCCCAATCACTCTGACTTTCTACGATTGTTTGCGCGAGTTTCGGATGGTTCCCGGCGCTTCCAAAAGCTTCCGACTGGCCACGATTGCTTGCGTGCGGAAGCCTTAAAAGCGTAAGTGGATCACAGGTATTAGGAGGACGTGCGGTAGTCTTGCGACAGCTGCGCACGCCTTTCTATACCACAGCCGTGCTCCGACGTTCTATTTATTTCATATGTTGTCTGTGCGCCCGTCTTCTTTCACATTCGCGGGAAACCTGCGGTCGACTTGCGTCCACCTTGTGGTGACGTGCGTCTTGGACAAACGGTTTTATTTCCACGACCAGTAAAGAAAAACACACTTCTGTCCTGCATGTTCCTTGCATGCTCCTTGCGTCGGGAGCAAGGGAATTTGCGTCCTTGGCCTTTCTCTGGAAATCGTAGAGTTTTTTGTGCATGATCAAAATCCATCGTACGTGCTTACGGGCAGTCTGCGGGCTCAAAATTTCGCAAGAACCACCTGCGTGGCCCATGAGTTCCTTGGAGTTTTTTGCTGTAGATACGCCGTGGAGTGGAAGTACGGCTGGTTGTGACCGAGGCTTTAGATAGGGTCAAGCACCACAGGCAGGGATTGGCTTGATTTGGCATTTGCCTAGAGCGGTTAATTGTGTGTTGATTTACTGATGAATGAACAGGCTTATAATAAAAAAAAAAAACCAGGGTCACTGAAATTCCTAATGTCATTAGTGTACAATTTATGGAGGTCGAACACCCACTTGCATTTGACACGGTGAGCTGAAAGTGTTTGTTTTGTAATTCACTTTTTTCAGTCCTGTGATACTGAATATTCTAGGTGTCTGTTCGGCTGCAGAAGCCTTTTTGTATGTAACGGGAACCTCTGAACAGGTGATTGATGGGTAAATCACAGTTAACAGAAGCCCTTCTGTTACGGCTTGAGCGGTGACAGGCCAGGTGAGAGTACCGCTGCACCTGTGCATGTCGCTGGCAGCAATCTCCACATTACCTCATAGCGGAGGCAAGCCCCGGCGTAAAGACCTGTTTTCATGACTTGTGCACAGCTGTGGGCTCGACAGAAAGCTGAATTATCAATGAGATAATTCAGTGCAGATTAGTGGATTTTCCCTGTGGGTGTGTAGTCGCAGAAAGCCTCAAAATGCACTTTACTCTGCAAAAAAAACGTCTGTCTTGCGTGTTTTAGTCTCATCGCAAGAGTTAAAATCTTTCTCTTTCTCAAGCAGAAAATATTGTTCGGAGCGACTGAGTGCTCATGAAGTGAAATTTTTTCACCACATTTGGAAAACTTGAAATAATAAAAAAACAAATAATCCCTGTTCTGATTTTAATTGTTGCCCGCGGACGAAGTCGGGCGGCTACTGTGGATTGGTGGCTGAGTCCGTAGAGATTTTATTGTGAACGCTCTACAGGCCACAAATTTCAACCGACTCCTTTGATGTTTGATGTGGGCACAGGTTATGGTTAGGTCACGACACCGATCGATTTTGGTTGCCATGGCAACAGAATTGGGCAGTTAAAGCACAATCTCGCTGAAAATGTGCCTGTTTCAGTTTACGGCTCGTGAACGTTCTAGAGGTCAGAGTTTTCAAGACATCGCAAGCGGGCACTCGGGGGCGTCACTCATGTGGTCGCAGACGATCAGACTGCCTACTTTTTCTCCCATCGAGTGAGACAGCGGTCGAAATGAGCGACCTGAGATTGCAGTCCTCTGTCCCAGCTGAACTATCCACCATTTGCCAACATTTCTGTAAGATTGACTGTATTTTTTGTTCTTTTAATGTAGAGGGAATGTACATCATCTCAGCAATAATCTGGTGGTTGGACATCTCTACCTTTATTAGCTATTTTACAATAGCGATGTGTGTACACACCCCAGTTTTGCATTAGCTGAGTCCCTCGATCCAGAAAGATCTCCAGATCAGTTTTCAATATGTTCTTGATACAGTATCACTGAGATATCAATGGTGAAGAATGCAGATCACTCCCAAAATCTCATCACCTCCGAGTCAGTCCAGGATCCGCCTCTGGTAAAATTCTCATGTAAATCTGTCCCTAAGTTTTTGTGCAATACTGCTAACTCAACTCACAAATAAACAAACCAACGAACCCAATTGATCACGGAACATCCTTTGCGGAGTCAATAAGGTTTTTAGTCTAAATGAGAGACTGAAATGCATATATGCACTTATTTTTTTGTTTCTTTTTTTTGTCAGTGCAGACTTGATGGCTGGCTGTGTTTGTAAATTGCTGTAACCCACTCTTGGCCTGGGGTGGAGTGAGGTGCTACGCTTAGCAGTGCGCTTGTAGTCTTCTTCTATGGTGCAGTGGCCATTTTGTATGACTGCAAATCCTACGCCGCTTTGGCTGCAGACCAAAGAGGGCTGATGGCCCTGCTAAACACGCATGCACATGGAGGCACACACACACGCCCTCACACACACACACACACACACACACACATTCATTTACTCTCTCACACACACCCTTAGTTTGTTCATCCTGCCAAACAGGATGTGTAACGTAGGCAGTGCATAGCGTCGTCTTGCCAGCTTAGGGCTAAATGTGTGCTCATACACAAACACACACACGCTCACATCCATACACACACACACACACACACCAAGGCCTTAAAGCAAGGACTGAACCTCAGCCGCACTGTATGCTGTAAGAAAAACTCTGCAGCTGCAGTACGTCCCAAACGCTGCGCTGCGCACCAGCTGATAAGTGTGAGACTCAGTCCGAGCCCTGGATAGTGCTGAAGATAATATTAATGCCAAAGCATTAATATGTGAGTTTTCTCACATTGGCCCTCATTTATCAAACATGCGTACGCCAAAAAAATGGGTGTACGCCAAATCTCCTGCAAGGATCGGCATTTATCAATCTGAACGTGAGCGTATGATTCGCAAAGATCTCACACCTGGTCTGACCAGGTGTACGCAGATTTGAAACCAGCGAACAACATGCAGGAACGAGTGCAGCTGTCAAAATCAGTAATAAACCATTTGCAGCGATGCGGACGTCATGCTGTTGTTGCTCTTATTAGTAAAATGAATAAAAAGGCTAAAGAGATAAATAGGCTAAATTAATAAATGAATGAATGAATGAATAAATAAATAAATAAGACACCTGTGATGAGAAATTAATTAAACTTATATTTTGAGACAACCTGCTTGTCAGGCCAGACGGCTGACAATTACAATCAATTTGATTAAGCGCAATGCGTGGCTTGGCAGATATGCAGTGTGGTATGTCAGATGCTCATCCAGTCAGATATATACTGAACAACAAAAGAAACGCAAGTTAATTAAAGGCAGACTGGAAAATACGTTTGCGCGTAATTATTTTAGACAATCAAAATTTATTACTAGCGCATGCACATTTACACTCATTTCACCAAACTTTTCTTTATTTTGCGGTCACTTTGACTGAGTAACCATAAGAGTACATTAACTAACTAGCTAACTTGCGTTTCTTTTGTTGCTCAGTATATATAGGCCTACGGACACTTTGACCGTGATCACATTTTGACAATGGCAGATCTTCTATTGTTAGAGGAATAAGCTTCTGTCCGACGTGAGAGGAACTGTCGGCACAGAGAAGATCTCCTCCGGGAAAGTGACGAGTGGCTGCTCGTTCTGTGTGGCACCCAATAAAATGTCATGGAGTAATACTAATAAAAGTTCAATGAAGAGTGATCTCTGCAGACTGTATTTTAACGATTACCCTCATGCAGCTCCGATCGAGGCGGTGGGGACTCCCCACCTACCAGTGTTGTCACGCGCCCCTCGAACGGTGACAGCTGGAGGTTTGAGCCTGATTGGCCTCCACCGGTCCGTGCGCTGCTGCGCCTGAGCACCGCAACCCGTTTTTTTGGTGGCGATCTTAAAATCGGACCACTTTTTTTTAACCTACATGTAAGGCATTTTGATTGTCAATTATGTAGGCTATATAACATGAAATATCATGGATCTATAAATTGAATTTATTAAGGCCGATGTTATTCGCACTTACACGTGTGGCCAGTGCTGAATTTTTTTCTTGGCCACACTTATAAGTGCGCCAGTTGATGACCATTCCAGGGCCGCTTATAGAAAGTACCGCTTAAAATAAGTTTGGCCAAGAAAAAAAATTAGCTTTGGACACACTTCAAATAAGTGTGGGCAATGGAGAAATGTGCATCTTGCCCACACTTATAAGTGCGTCTAACGCAAATTTCGATCAATTTTTGTGCTTGGACACACTTCAATAAGTGCGAATAGTCGCTTCGATTTATTAATGAATTAAATCAAACGTCTGCTGCTCTATGGTTTTCCACCCCAGCGGTGTTTACCGCAGCACCAATAGTTTTCCAAACTGCAGCCTTCTGGGCTCCCTTTATGCCGCTCTTAAGACTTCCAAATAAAATTATTTTGTTTTTCTCCACCTCGGACGTGATAATTTATATTTCCTCCTCAGTGAAGTTCTTTCTTCTGTGCCGTCTTTCGAGAGTCCATGTCGTAAAGTGGGCAGGACTATGCCTCCCAGAGCATGAATTTATAGGGGCGTGTCATGTAAATTACGATGGTTTCAGCCGCCATATTTATCAACGCCACGCCAGTTCTACACCGAAATCAGCGACGTACACACTTTTAGTAAATCAGATGTGACACCTGGCGAACGCTGATATTTACACCAGAATCGACACCAGATCCTACGCAAGTTTGGTAAATGAGGGTCATTGTGAGGTAAGGGTGGGAAAACGTTCTTATATGTACTTAAGTCGATTTTCTCAGTTTTCTCAAAATGGACATCTTGCGAATGAAGCTCTTTTAGCACTGGGGTCTTCAGTTTCTGTTTCTTCAGTTAAAGCGCTTGCTGTATGAACACACAATAATGCCGTGGAAAGTGAATGAATCTGGGCGTATGTCGAGGGCGATGTCATGTTCCAGAACCTGGTTTAGCCCAAGGGCTGTAGGTTCGTGAATCTGTTTAGGCTCAGTTATTCATCGCCGGAACTCAGGTTACAGTCTTTATCTGAACCCCTACAGCCTCATTCTTCCTGGATTCAAACTCTTGCACACACACACACACACACAAACACACACGCTACAATCATGCAATTCACCAGCAGGGACTGTGGTTCAACAGCGTGTCGTTTTAGAGGTTTAATAGAGGTGGATGGTGGATGTTAGAGGGAGGGATGGAGGTGGATGGGATGGGTGAGTGGAGAGGGGAGGGGGATGGAGGTGGATGATGTTAGGGGTGAGTGGATGGGTGTAGAGGGGAGGGATGGAGGTGGATGGATGTTAGGGGTGAGTGGATGGGTGTAGAGGGGAGGGGGATGGAGGTGGATGATGTTAGGGGTGAGTGGATGGGTGTAGAGGGGAGGGATGGAGATGGATGGATGTTAGGGGTGAGAGGATGAGTGTAGAGGGGAGGGATGGAGGTGGATGGATGTTAGGGGTGAGAGGATGGGTGTAGAGGGGAGGGATAGAGGTGGATGGATGTTAGGGGTGAGTGGATGGGTGTAGAGGGGAGGGATGGAGGTGGATGGATGTTGGGGGTGAGTGGATGGGTGTAGAGGAGAGGGATGGAGGTGGATGGATGTTAGGGGTGAGGGGATGGGTAGAGGGGAGGGATGGAGGTGGATGGATGTTGGGGGTGAGTGGATGGGTGTAGAGGGGAGGGATAGGGGTGGATGGGTGGATGGATGTTGGGGGTGAGTGGATGGGTGAGAGGGGGGGGATGGAGGTGGATGGATGTGAGGGGGTGTAGGGGGAGTGGATGGGTGTGGGGGGGGGGGATGGAGGTGGATGGATGTTGGTGGTAGGGGTGGATGGGTGTAGAGGGGGGGGATGGGGGGGATGGATGTTAGGGGTGAGTGGATGGGTGTAGAGGGGAGGGATGGAGGCGGATGGATGTTAGGGGTGAGTGGATGGGTGTAGAGGGGAGGGATGGAGGTGGATGGATGTTAGCGGTGAGTGGATGGGTGTAGAGGGGAGGGATAGAGGTGGATGGATGTTGGGGGTGAGTGGATGTGTTTAGAGGGGAGGGATGGAGGTGGATGGATGTTAGGGGTGAGGGATGGATGGGTAGGGGGGTGGGGGTGGATGGGGGAGGGATGGAGGTGGATGGATGTTAGGGGTGAGAGGATGGAGTGTAGAGGGGGGGGATGGGGGATGGATGGGGGGATGGATGTTAGGGGGGGGATGGGGTGGATGGGTGTAGGGATGGGGTGGGGATGGGGATGGATGGGTGGATGGATGATGTTGGGGGTGAGTGGATGGGTGTAGGAGGGAGGGATGGAGGTGGATGGATGTTGGGGGTGAGAGGATGGGTGTAGAGGGGAGGGATGGAGGTGGATGGATGTTTGGGGTGAGAGGGGATGGATGTTAGGGGGAGGGGTGGATGGATGTTAGGGGTGAGTGGATGAGTGTAGAGGGGAGGGATGGAGGTGGATGGATGTTAGGGGTGAGAGGATGAGTGTAGAGGGGAGGGATGGAGATGGATGGATGTTTGGGGATGGAGAGGGATGTGGATGTAGAGGGGAGGGATGGAGGTGGATGGATGTTGGGGGTGAGTGGATGGGTGTAGAGGGGAGGGATGGAGGTGGATGGATGTTAGGGGTGAGTGGATGGGTGTAGAGGGGAGGGATGGAGGGGGGTGGATGGATGTTAGGGGTGAGAGGATGAGTGTAGAGGGGAGGGATGGAGGTGGATGGATGTTAGGGGTGAGTGGATGGGTGTAGAGGGGAGGGATGGAGGTGGATGGATGTTGGGGGTGAGTGGATGAGTGTAGAGGGGAGGGATGGAGGTGGATGGATGTTAGGGGTGAGTGGATGGGTGTAGAGGGGAGGGATGGAGGTGGATGGATGTTAGGGGTGAGTGGATGGGTGTAGAGGGGAGGGGGAGGGATGGAGTGGATGGGTGTAGAGGGGGGGATGGAGGTGGATGGATGTTGGTGTTAGGGGGGAGGGATGGGGTGGATGGATGAGTGTAGGGGGGGAGTGGATGGATGTTGGGGGTGGATGGATGGGAGGGATGGAGGGGTGGAGTGGATGGATGTTGGGGAGGGATGGGGTGGATGGATGTGGGGGAGGGGGATGGAGGTGGATGGATGTTTGAGTGGATGGGTGGAGGGGAGGGATGGATGGATGGATGTTAGGGGTGAGTGGATGGGGTAGGGGGAGGGATGGAGGTGGATGGATGTTAGGGGTGAGAGGATGAGTGTAGAGGGGAGGGATGGAGGTGGATGGATGTTAGGGGTGAGTGGATGAGTGTAGAGGGGAGGGATGGAGGTGGATGATGTTAGGGGTGAGTGGATGGGTGTAGAGGAGAGGGATAGAGGTTGATGGATTTTAGGGGTGAGTGGATGGGTGTAGAGGGGAGGGATGGAGGTGGATGGATGTTAGGGGTGAGTGGATGAGTGTAGAGGGGAGGGATGGAGGTGGATGGATGTTAGGGGGTGATGGATGTTGGATGGGTAGAGGGGAGGGATGGAGGTGGATGGATGTTGGGGGTGAGTGCATGGGTGTAGGGGGGGAGGGATGGAGGTGGATGGATGTTCGGGGTGAGTGGATGGGTGTAGGGGGGGGGGAGATGGATGGATGTTGCGGGTGAGTGGATGGGTGTAGAGGGGAGGGATGGAGGTGGATGGATGTTCAGGGTGAGTGGATGGATGTAGAGGGGATGGGGGATGGAGGATGGATGGATGTTGGGGTGAGTGGATGGGTGTAGGGGGAGGGATGGAGGTGGATGGATGTTAGGGGTGAGTGGGATGGGTGTAGGGGGGAGGGGATGGATGTTCAGGGGTGGATGGATGTTAGGGGGGGTGGAGGTGGATGGATGGGTGTAGAGAGGAGGGATGGAGGCAGATGGATGTTTGGGGTGAGTGGATGGGTGTAGGGGGAGGGATGGAGGCGGATGGATGTTAGGGGTGAGTGGATGGGTGTAGAGGGGAGGGATGGAGGCGGATGGGTGTTAGGGGTGAGTGGATGGGTGTAGAGGGGAGGGAGGTGTGGCCAAGCTCCCGAACCTAAGTTAACCCTTTAATTCCATTTGGCTCATCAATTACTCCACCTTCCTGGCTAACTCTTTTTTCTGTCCCTGTATCAGGCATCGCAGTGGACGGTCCTCAGGACGACACGCAGAAAGACAGCAACAATAACAACAGCATCTGCCTCATCAAGAAGAAAGGGAAGGTGAAAGCCCTGGACGAGGAGCTCTACAGTAAGTCGACTGCTGGATTTACTATGTAAATGATGTGAGATGTGACATCACAAACTGCTGATCAGAATGATCTTTCTAATGTGATATAAGAATCACCTCTGGTGGTGGAAGTCAATGCAGTTCCAGAATGTTCCCAAAAAATAATTGCTGGTTAGGTTCCCGATGGGGTAAGCCCTCCAAATCTTTTGTTTGTGTATCCCGCAATACTTGAAAATATATCATTAAGATCATGCCATAAAGCAATCAATCTGTGTGTGTTAGTGTGTGTGTGTGTCCCCTTCACATATTTGCAGATCCGTTCATCAGTTCAACTTGAAAGTTGATGGGTGTGTTGCTGAGCACCTAAGGAACAGCATTGTCAAATTAGAATTTTTTTGACTGACCTGCTCTTGAGAAATTGAGAAAGCTGCAAGCGCCAGCATAGTGCAAGCAGCAATTGAGCAGGCACTGCACTAGCATGAATATTTAATTTTTTTTTGTCGTAGTCATGCTGCCCTTACCATATCTGATGTATATTTTAGAGCTGTATAATGTCAGCATCTTTTTCGAAGATTGCAGGTGACTACATTATGTTTTGTCTTTATGCGGGCGAGCTACTTGTGGTGATAAAGGTGTTAGCCCTTTGGCAGCTGTCACCCTGCAACTCTGTACATTAGTGGTATATACAGTAATGCTGTACACAAGCCATACACGAATGCTGTACACGAACTATACACTAATGCTGTATACGAACCATACACTAATACTGTGCATGGGCTATACACTAATGCTGTATACAAGCCATACATTAATGCTGTACACGAGCTATACACTAATGCTGTATACGAACCATACACTAATACTGTGCATGAGCTATACACTAATGCTGTATACAAGCCATGCATTAATGCTGTACACGAACTATACACTAATGCTGTATACGAACCATACACTAATGCTGTACACGAGCTATACAATAATGCTGTATGAGATCCATACACTAATGCTGTACATGAGCCATACACTAATGCTGTACACGAACCATACACTAATGCTGTATACGAACCATACACTAATACTGTACATGAGCTATACACTAATGCTGTATACAAGCCATACACTAATGCTGTATACGAACCATACACTAATGCTGTATACAAGCCATACATTAATGCTGTACACGAGCTATACACTAATGCTGTATACGAACAATACACTAATACTGTGCATGAGCTATACACTAATGCTGTATACAAGCCATACACTAATGCTGTATACGAGCACCATACACTAATGCTGTATACAAGCCATACATTAATGCTGTACACGAGCTATACACTAATGCTGTATACAAACCATACACTAATGCTGTATACAAGCCATACATTAATGCTGTACACGAGCTATACACTAATGCTGTATACGAACCATACACTAATGCTGTACATGAGCTATACACTAATGCTGTATACAAGCCATACATTAATGCTGTACACGAGCTATACACTAATGCTGTATACGAACCATACACTAATGCTGTGCATGAGCTATACACTAATGCTTTATACACTAATGCTGTACGAGCTATACACCACGAACCATACAGTAATGCTGTGCATGAGCTATACACTAATGCTTTATACAAGCCATACATTAATGCTGTACACAAGCTATACACTAATACTGTATAAGAACCATACACTAATGCTGTGCATGAGCTATACACTAATGCTGTATACAAGCCATACATTAATGCTGTACACGAACTATACACTAATGCTGTATACAAACCATACACTAATGCTGTACATGAGCTATACACTAATGCTGTATACAAGCCATACATTAATGCTGTACACGAGCTATACACTAATGCTGTATACGAACCATACACTAATGCTGAACATGAGCTATACACTAATGCTGTATACGAGCCATACACTAATGCTGTACATGAGCTATACACTAATGCTGTATACGTACCATACACTAATGCTGTACATGAGCTATACACTAATGCTGTATACGTACCATACACTAATGCTGTACATGAGCTATACACTAATGCTGTATACGTACCATACACTAATGCTGTACACGAGCTATACACTAATGCTGTATACGTACCATACACTAATGCTGTACATGAGCTATACACTAATGCTTTTCACGAGCCACATACTAATGCTGTAAACAAGCAGTACACTCATGCTGTGTACGAGCCATACACTAATGCTGCACACGAGCTTTACACCAACGCTGTATATGTGCCATATGCTGTACACAAGCTATACACTAATGCTGTATAAGAGCCATATACTAATGCTGTCAAGCTATACACTCATGCTGTATGTGGCCCATACACTAATGCTGCGCACGAGCCACGTATACACTAATGCTGTATACGTACCATACATGCTGTACATAGCTATACACCACGTATACACTAATGCTGTACACAAGCTATACACTAATGCTGTATGAGATCCATACACTAATGCTGTACACAAGCTATACACTAATGCTGTATGAGATCCATACACTAATGCTGTACACAAGCTATACACTAATGCTGTTCACAAGCCGTATACTAATGCTGTAAACAAGCAGTACACTCATGCTGTATGTGAGCCATACACTAATGCTGCGCACGAGCCACGTATACACTAATGTTGTATATGGGTTATACACTAATGCTGTACACGAGCTATACACTAATGCTGTATGAGATCCATACACTAATGCTGTACATGAGCCATACACTAATGCTGTAAACAAGCTATACACTAATGCTGTACACGAGCTACGTATACACTAATGCTGCACATGAGCTATACACTAATGCTGTATATGAGCTATACACTAATGCTGTACATGAGCCATACACTAATGCTGTATACGAACCATACACTAATGCTGCACATGAGCTATACACTAATGCTGTACACGCGCTACACACTAATGCTGTACATGAGCCATACACTAATGCTGTACACGAGCCATACACTAATACTGTACACGAGCTACACACTAATGCTGTATACGAACCATATACTAATTCTGCAGACAAGCTACACACTAATTCTGTATACGAACCATATACTAATGCTGTGAACAAGCTACACACTAATTCTGTATGCGAACCATATACTAATGCTGTAAACAAGCTATACACTAATGCTGTATGTGAGCCATACACTAATGCTGCGCACAAGCTACATATACACTAATGCTGTACATGGGCCATACAATAATGCTGTATACAAGCTATACACTAATGCTGTATGCAAGACATACACTAATGGTGTATGTGGGCTATACACTAATGCTGTACACGACCTATACACCAATGCTGTAGACAAACTATACATTAATGCTGTATGCAAGCCATACACTAATGCTGTACAGGGGCTAAACACTAATACTGCACGGGAGCCATACACTAATGCTTCACACAGGCTATACACTAATGCTGTACACAAGTCATTCACTAATGCTTTACATGAGCCATACACTTATGCTGCACATGGGCTATACACTAACGCTGTAGACAAGCTATACACTAATGATCTCATTTGGTTTGTCCCTGTAGAGAAGGACTGTCTGGACCTTGAGGCGACATTTGAGACTCATTTCGGCATCGCTCACACTCGATGGGCGACGCACGGCGAACCCAGCCCCGTCAACAGCCACCCTCACCGCTCCGACAAGAACAATGGTAGTATCCCTTCTGACTACTGCTGTGATCACTTTGTGTAATACAGGAGGTAGGATAGCTATGGTAACCATGAAATAGCGGAGGTGGGATAGCTATGCTAACCATGGAATACAGAAGGTGGGACAGTTATGCTAACCTTGGGGAACAGGGGGTAAGATAGCTTATGTTAACTGAGGGATACAGGATTATGGGATAGCTATGCTAACTGTGGGATACAGGAGGTGGAATTGCTATGCTAAGTGTGGAATACCGAAGGTGGGGTTGCTATGCTAACCGTAGGATATAGGAGGTGAGAGTTAGGTCTGCTGACCATGGGAAGCATGGGAATTGAGTATTGGCAGTGTTAAACTTAGATTACAGGAGCTGAGAGTGAACAATACAAATTGTAGAATATTCTAGGAGCTGTGGGGCAGCACTGCTAATCATTGAACACAGGAGCAAAGGGTTAGCGATGCTGACTATAGGATGTATTAGACAAGCAATGGCTTTGCCAACTTTAGAATTCATGCTAAGATTTAGCTGTACTAACTATACAATGCAGGAGCAGTGAGTTTGCTGTGCTGATAATTGAATACTTCAAGTGATGAGAGTTAGCAGTGCTAACCGTAGAATTCAGGAGCTGTGTGTTATCTACACTAACCATAGAATTCAGGAACCTAGGTTTTGTTTGGGAGGAAGCAAGGCTAAAGGCATTATTAGCGTTGTATGCACACACAGCCCAATGCATTATGCGGCCTTGTTAATGTTTTTGTTTCTTCAGCAGTAATTTCATACAGTCCTCTAACCATTCTAAATGAGGAACAGGGTAAAGAACATGAAATGCACTTCCAAGGACATAAAATGAGAGGGGTTTTATCTAAAATATGGGTCACTGTGTCTCCCTGATGGCTCTGCTTTGCGGATATACTCCTCGCTTTAAGCATTGCATTATGGCTGGATAAGGTTTATCCATTAATAATTTGCGCTCCAATCAAACGGCAAGGTTTACGGAGAGCTTTAGCATGTGCTAAATCTTTTAGCATGCGCAAAACTAGTGCCGCTACCTGTAGTTGATGCGGAACAAATGCACTGGCCGCTCATTGGTCAAGCTAAGATTTTTGCCTTTGCTGACATCCTCAGTAAATTAGGCCACTAAGTTGTTCCTGGTTTGTCCATGTATGACAAAATTTGGCGAAAAAAAGACATTTCCTTGCTGGTAGAAAAGACAGAGGGGCTGCTCCAATCACAGAATGAGTTGTTACCTGCTTGTTGAACAATGCTCATGGTGATTGGCGGATACAGTCTTGCTCTCTTCTCCTGGAATGTCTGTGGGAATTGCCTGAAAGGACCAATAAGAATGTGACACACGAAATGAGTGTCTTCTGTTGCTTGTGACCAACTTAATAAATGGACTGTGGAACTGTTCTATAATTTTTATGAGGTCATATCATGATTTTATAACCCTATAAATCTGGGTTTGTCTTTTCAAACAATAGTTTCATATTTGCTGTCCTTGGTAAAATTATTCACATGTAGTTAATTGTATTTAAAAAGCAAACATAGACAAAAGTAGAGTGGTTGTCTTTGCTGAAGCCCGATCATGTGTTTCTAAGGTTACTGAGCTTTGTTCAGCTAATATATCTTACGAGAGACACACCTGTTTCTTACACTCCAAATTTGCTGTGCTTTCGCTTGTGCCAGTGGCAGTTAGTTCAAGTTAATATTTTGTCCTTTAATATCTGATGCTTCCTTTGGAGCATCGGCGTCCATAAAAATATCTCCTAAAACTGGGAAAAGAGAGGTTGAGAGGTCATGATTAGCATCTGTATTATAATAGCCGAGTGGCCTCTGTGTGCCTGTGTGTGTCCGGCCACTCAGTGCTAGATTCCACCGAGCGCGCATCAGTGCTAGATTCCACCGGGCGCGTATCTGCAGCATAGCGGGAGCGACGCTGTTTGGCTCCGTCTTGCAGGCGACTGTGTATGGCCAATCAGTGCTAGACTCCGCTGGGCACGTATCTACAGCATAACGTTGAGCGACGCTATTATAATATAGACATACGGGGGAATCCCCCGGTATCCCCCCCTCCTGGGGATTCCCCCTTTTGAACTGAAGCCAATTCATCCACAGGAGTCCCCGGAGTCACATCATAGAGGTGCATGTGATGACATCATAATGGTGCATTGTTCACGATAATATAAAGACGAAGTTACATAAAATAGAACCCGTGGATCCCCACGGGCAGAGTGCTAGTTTAAAATATAGAAGGGTTCAATGATCATGACTCTACTAAGTAAACCAAAAAGTTACACTACCGCTCAAAAGTTTGGGATCACTTGGAAATTTTCTTGTTTTCCATGGAAAAACACATGAAGTTAGTCTGAATAGGAAATAAAGCAAACGAACAGAACATGCTGACATTGTCTGAGTTAGAAATAATGATTTTAATGGAAAATGATGAATATGTACTTCAAACTTTGCCTTCATAAAAAAAAAAACCACCTTCACTGTTGATACTGAAACTGGTGTTTGACGGGAACTATTTAGCACAGCTGCTAGTTGACAACCTGTGAGGCGTCTTTGTCTTAAACTACACACTCTCAGATATTTGTCTTCTTGCACAGTTGTGCATCAGGGCCTCCACTCCTTTTTTTCTGTCCTTGTTAGTGCCAGTTTGTGCTGGTCTCTGAAGGAAGTAGTTGACAGCAAGGTAAGAGATTTTAAGTTTTCAATTTCTCGTATTGAATAGCCTTCTTTTCTAAGCACAACAATAGACTGACGGGTCTCTAAAGGAAGTTCTTTCTTTCTGGCCATTTTGAGCCTGTAAACAAACAAACAACTGCTGATGTTTCAGGTACTAAACCAACCTCAAGAATGCCATGCTCCCTTTTGCGCTCCCTTATTAGTTTGATGGTTTTCAGCTGTGCAACACATTTGCAGAAGGGTTTTCTAATAATCAATTAGCCTTATAAAATGCTTAACTTGGATTAGCAGCCATACCAGGAGATTGATGCAGAGGACTGACAGTTGCTGATAATAGGCCTCTATGCAAAAATGTAGATCATTCTTTGAAAATCATCTGATTAATTTTAATCGTTTGTGAAATGGATAAAAATGTTTGTGAAATGGGAAAAAATGTTTGTGAAATGCATGAAAATGTATTTTTCTTTGGAAAACAAAGAAATTTGCAAGTGATCCCAAACTTTTGAGCGGTAGTGTATGTCTGCTCTTGAAGAGGACTTTTGGTGTGTAAATGTTAATTTTTTTAAAATCATTTGGAAATAATCTCTTCAGTGTTGACCCTGCCTGTTGTTTGGACGTGATGATTGATACCTGTTTGCTGAAGGGCTGGGTTTTACAGTATGTCTTCACGTGAAGCGGATGTGCAGATTAATCTGGGTACTCCTTCACATGTAGGCCTTTTCAGTACAGTAATTTACCAGCTGCTTTTGTCCAGTAACTTACAGTTGATCGCACTCATCAGGGGCCCATTGCAGTGTGGGGTTAGGGGCCTTGCTGAAGGGCCCATAAGCCACTCTGATGTTATTGTGTCTATATTGGGGCTTGGAGCACCAGTGCTCCCAGTTCCAGTCAAGTATCTTCTCCACCACTGGCGATACGCAGACCAGAGTGGAGTACCGGCCACATACCAGTGAGATCAATGAATCCGCATCGAGTCAGACACTTAAAAAAAAACTCCTGTGTCTGGGAAATATGGTATGCTGCCAGGCATGAATGGCAAGGCTTTCGGTGTTTAATGTTGCTCTCTGTGCGTAGCTACAGTCGTTGTGCATGATGTCACGTGTACGTTCATTTGGTATGAGGGATGAGGTGTAGGCTGAAATGACGGGGTCTGAGGTACTGGCTGCCTTCGCTGGGTGCGGTATTTCATCAACGGTGGCTATTTAGACCAGCCCTTCTATCATTCAGGTGCGCTACGTGTCACAAAGGGCGGGCAGGAAGCTGATTGATGTGTATCCAAGTGTTCTTATTTCTAAACAGAACACGCCAAGCAGGAATGCCACCTGACAGGATACCTCAGTACGAGTCTGATGACGAGATCATCATTAATTTTTTTTGTCTCATTTTCTTTTTGTTTCTAGAGTTTGTCGTCATCCACAATGGTATCATCACCAATTACAAGGAGCTGCGGAAGTACCTGGTAAGGCAACAATCAAAATCCTCCTCCAGTTTAATTTCAAAGTGATAGTTTGGATTTATAGACATGAAGTTGTATGAAATACTCTTAGGCAGTGTAATGCATGAGAGGTGATTTTTTTTTCGTTAATGTGTTCTGTGAGCGAATCAGACAGGTTTTTGTTATTACAGCCGGGAAAATCACAAGTCCGCACCTTTTTTTCCATATTTTCTTGTCTGACAATAAACTTGTAACTCTGTGTGTAGCTCTCCCTGGTCGCGGCAGTCGACATCCAAGCATTATCTTTGAAATAGGAGATAGCCTGTGCGCAGTGATACCGAGGGAGAGAAAAATAGTGCCAAGTGATTGTGAAGTGCGAGTTATTCACTGACCATGGTTTTGAGGCAGAAATATATTACTCTTTAAAACACATGTTGCTTTGGGAAGCAAAACGTTTTATTTTTGTGACCCCAGCAAACTGGCCGGAACTACTTACTTCAAAACTTTGGGAGGCCAGAACTCCGCTCACAGGACACATTAACAAAAAGCATCTCATGTGCTACACTGCTAAAGGGTATATCATACAACCTCATGTCAAAAAATCCAAACCATCACTTTAAAGGGAACATACCCAATCCCTTATTATATACAGTGAGCTCAGTAACTACTTGCACACTGACAAAATTTTAAGGGTATACTGAGTAGGATTGGTCAGTTGCAGTTTGTAAACACAGCATTCAAAGTTGGCCCCACCTCCCCAGGGTCAGCGCCCTGTCCCACCCTTACACCCGGCGTGCTGCTATTGGCTGGGGCTATGCACCCTCTGTCCAATGGCTGATGCCCAGAAATGTCCCGTACAAACAAAAAAAAAAAAAAATACTGGCGGACTGCAGGGTGTCTGTAGATGCAGACAGTGCCACGCTCTACAAGTTGGTCAGAAGTGACAATTTAGAGGAATTATTTTTGTATGAGTCAATACATCATTTTTAAGGAAGAGCCGACTCGGTATACATTTAGAAATCCGCTCCACTCTGCCATGAATCAACCATAGCGGTTACCATCAATTCAGGATGTTATCTGAGTAAATGGTGTCGGACTTACAGCTCTGTAACATTGTGTCGCAGTCCTAATGCGTTCAGCCCGAGTGTAGAAACCCTTAGTAATGGAAAGAATGGTGGTTTATTACCTCAGGCATTGACGTGTGTTGCAACACTCTCACCTTCTCAAGAAAGCAGAGATGAAACATCCGGGCATCCAAGATTAAAATACCAGCCGCACGTTTCCTCAGCCCGTGAACCCAGTCAGCTGGTTTCTCTACTTTGTTCTTCCTGCCTGTTAGGGTTGTGGTGCTTTGTGATTACAGTTGAGTGGAGCTAAATACTGGGCTGGAGCTCTGCTTTCTGGACCTGGAGTTTCCACTTCTGCCAGACTGCAGGGCAGTGGTGACTGACCCTGTTCCTGGAGATCTACCATCCTGTAGATTTCACTCCAACCCTAACCAAGCTCACCTCATTCAACAGCTAGAGCAGGGCTGCCCAACCCTGTTCCTGAAGACCTACCATCCTGTAGGTTTTCACTCCAACCCTAACAAAGCTCACCTCATTCAATAGCTAGAGAGGGCTGCCCAACCCTGTTCCTGAAGACCTACCATCCTGTATGTTTATACTCCAACCCTAACAAAGCTCACCTCATTCAATAGCTAGAGTAGGGCTGCCCAACCCTGTTCCTGAAGACCTACCATCCTGTAGGTTTATACTCCAACCCTAACAAAGCTCACCTCATTCAACAGCTAGACCAGGGCTGCCCAACCCTGTTCCTGAGGACCTACCATCCTGTAGGTTTTCACTCCAACCCTAACAAAGCTCACCTCATTCAATAGCTAGAGAGGGCTGCCCAACCCTGTTCCTGAAGACCTACCATCCTGTAGGTTTATACTCCAACCCTAACAAAGCTCACCTCATTCAATAGCTAGAGTAGGGCTGCCCAACCCTGTTCCTGAAGACCTACCATCCTGTAGGTTTATACTCCAACCCTAACAAAGCTCACCTCATTCAACAGCTAGAGCAGGGCTGCCCAACCCTGTTCCTGAAGACCTACCATCCTGTAGGTTTACACTCCAACCCTAACAAAGCTCACCTCATTCAATAGCTAGAGTAGGGCTGCCCAACCCTGTTCCTGGAGATCTACCATCCTGTAGACTTGCACTCCATCTAAAACAAACTACACACCACTCAACAACTAGAGATCGACATTGAGCTGCTAATTAGTTGAGTTTGGTATGCTAGGAGTGCTAAATAGAGATGACATGAAAGTTAGCGAGTTTGGTTGCGACTGATGCAGAGCTTCCATTTGAGAAGCCCCTTGCAAGGATATACCGCCCTCCCCCCCCCTAAAAAAATGGAGCCTGTCTGCTTTTATGAGCAGAAACAGAGTGCGCTGTTCACCAAATTATATCGAAAGAACCGGTCAATCCAGTCTGCCAGGTGCCAGGAATGAAGTTTACAAAAGCGTGAATTTAGTCTCCATTCCACAGTGAATATGGCACACACTTAACAAGCGCTCGGCAGAATTTGAGCACTGCTCGGGGCGAGGGTTGCGAGGTGGGGTCAGGTTGGAGGGTATAAACAGTCGTCTGGAGAATGAATCTGAATGGAATGTTTAGCGCCATCAAACGCTCGACCTTTGGCCTTTACTTGCTGATGTGCCTGCCCAGAGACTGTACGCAATTTTAAAAGGTTTTAAATCCTGTAGGATGTAAATGCAATGCTGTTTCCCGACTTAAATAAGCGGTTTTTTGCAGTCACGGTGATAAAATTGTATTGGAACGAGCCTGTTACGCTTATGTCACTGTCTAAACACTTGTGAAGCTTAGAGGTTGGGATGTAAATAGCTTTTTACGTCCTCTGATTGTTTGGTCCATTATCCTGTTAGCAGGTAAACATCCATCTTGCAACTTGCTGGAAGCTGATCTGATGATTGTTTTTCAATATCCAGTCATTAACCAGCATCACTTGTCAGTTGGCAGTTTGGAGTGTTTTTGCAGAAATCTCGCGCACTGGACCTGCTTCTTGGTTAAACTTTCCCGAAAGAGGTGACCATCTGTAATTGTCAAGCGCCAACTTGACACCACGTTCGGAGCTGTCTTGCTTGCAGGCGATGGGCAAACTTATAATACCTGAATGGCCTGTTTGCATAATTATGTTCTGGCAAACACCCGGTCAACCCCACCAAACAGGTTTTACCTCCCGTGCTTCAGGGACCTGAATGGCTGGGGGGAAGTTATTTATGACTGTGTGTGTGCTATTTCATGATTGTGTACTCTTGTATGATAATAACGGACTGATAACCCCGTTATCCAATTGCAGAGCTCCAAAGGATACGAGTTTGAGTCGGAGACGGACACTGAGGTCATTCCGAAGCTCATCAAGTACCTTTACGACAACCGGGAGACTGAGAACGTGTCATTCTCCACGCTGGTGGAGAGGGTGATTCAGCAGCTGGTGAG
Organism: Gymnothorax javanicus; assembly: GCA_029692085.1. NCBI lineage: Eukaryota > Metazoa > Chordata > Actinopteri > Anguilliformes > Muraenidae > Gymnothorax > Gymnothorax javanicus. Next base: position 2,278,428 of record CM056204.1, on the reverse strand, counting down.
TGGTACTGACTTCTGGGAAATGTAGTTCTGTGCTTTAGTTTTGGAAATAGTGGGACACAGAAGAGCACTTCTAGGGCTTGAAACTGTCCTTTGTTGTCCAGGTGAATATCAGAACTGTTTAACCAGACAGCTAGACGCTTAGAATAGGACTTTAAATGATGGATGGTATACCTATCAGAGGGATGGCGGGATAGACATCTTCATTAACATTTACTTGCTTTTGGAAGGAAGTGTTGCAGAGGACTGTGTGCGTAATGGAAAAAGTTGTTGAAGAGAATTGTGGCTTGTTTAGGGAGCTGATGAAGAGGATCATGGGAATTGTTGCAAAGTGTATACTTCCTGTCTGGAAGTCAGTTGATTGCGGGGTAATCCAAGATGATGATATTCACGTGGAGTGTGGGAACGCTCGGTGTGCTGATTTTAATTCCGTTAAATCTGACTGTGCTTTGAACACATTTCCCGAAAACAAGGCTTTATTGTGACAAAGTTTCATTTTTCATGCAGGTCCTTTATTTTTTAAATCCTGCCTTTTGTTTGTGATTGGTTGTGAAACTGAGCGTGTTGGACACAACTAACTGTGTTCACCAGTCTATTTTCCAAGCCCCCTCCTTTAGGAAACTGGTTTTTAAACATTAAACATTATTACCAACGGGGACCTAATTAAACGTGATGCTTTCGAGGGACATGGTGTACTTCACGCATATTAGCACCGACTGCAGAAGTGTGTACTCAGTCCGGGACCACCTCATACTGGGACCTTAGTTTAACTTACTCACCATATGACAAGACCAAAGTTACAATAATTATGGTTTTGGCTTTCTGTATGTTACAACCCCAATTCCAAAAAAGTTGGGATGCTGTGTAAATTGTAAATAAAAACAGAATGCAGTGATTTGCAAATCTCATAAACCCACATTTTATTCACAATAGAATATAGATAATATATCAGATGTTGTAAGAGACACATTTTTCCATAAAAGAAAAATATTAGCTCATTTTGAATTTGATGGCAGCAACACATCTCAAAAAAGTTGGGACAGGGGCAACAAAAGGCTGGAAAAGTAAGTGGTACTCATCAAAAACAGCTGGAGGAGCATTTTGCGACTAATTAGGTTAATGGCAAGAGGTCAGTAACATGATTGGGTATAAAAAGAGCATTTCAGACAGGCAGAGTCTCTCAGAAGTAGAGATGGACAGAAATTCAGCAATCTGCAAAAAACTGCTTCTAAAAATTGTGGAAGAATTTCAGAAAAATGCTCCTCAGTGTAAAATTGCGAAGACTTTGAATCTACAGTACATAATATCATCAAAAGATTCAGAGAATCTGGAGAAATCTCTGTGCGCAAGGGACAAGTTCGAAGGTCAATATTGGATGCTCGTGATCTCCAGGCCCTCAGGCGGCACTGCATTAAAAACAGGTATAATTCTGCACTGGAATTCACTGCATGGGCTCAGGAAAACTTCCAGAAGTCATTCCGCCGTGCAATCTGCAAATGCAGGCTGAAGCTGTATCATGCAAAGAAGAAGCCATATGTGAACACGATCCAGAAATGCTGCCATCTTCTCTGGGCCAAAGCTCATGGAATGGACTGAGGCAGAATGGAAAACTGTTCTGCGGTCAGATGAATCTAAATTTGAAATTCTTCATGGAAACCATGGACGCCGTGTCGTGCGGTCTAAAGAGGAGAGGGACCATCCAGCTTGTTATCAGCACTCAGTTCAAAAGCCTGCATCTCTGATGGTCTGGGGTTGCATTAGTGCCTATGGCGTGGGGAGCTTACACATCTGGAAAGGCATTATCAATGCTGAAAAGGATATAGAGGTTTAACAACAACATATGCTCCCATCCAGACACCATCTCTTTTAGGGAAGTTCTTGCATATTTCAGCAAAAAAATGCCAAACCACATACTGTATCCATCACAACAGCATGGCTTCGCAATAGAGGAGTCTGAGTGCTGAACTGGCCTACCTGCAGTGCAGACCATTGGAGCATCATAAAATGAAAAATCTGGCAAAGAACACCCAGGACTGTTGAGCAGCTAGAACCCTACGTCAGACAAGAGTGGGACAATATTCCTCTCCCAAAACATCAGCAACTGGTCTCCTCCCTTCTCAGATGTTTACAGACTGTTGTTAAAAGAAGAGGGGATGTTTCACAATGGTAAACATGGCCCTATCCCAAAATGAGCTAATATTTTTCATGAAATAGTAAAATGTCTCACTTTCAACATCTGATATGTTGTCTCTGTTCTATTGTGAATAAAATGTGGGTTTATGAGATTTGCAAATCATTGCATTCTGCTTTTATTTACATTTTACACAGCATCCCAACTTTTTTGGAATTGGGGTTGTATATTCCTTAGTTTTTTCCAAACAATAGCTGTAACAGACATTAGGCGTGTGGTTAAATAACAAAATTTGCCAATTTTTCTTGATTTATTGCTATCAAGAGGCTGGTCGAATGCCATGAAGTGGCTTGTGGTGCATGATGTCGCTAATACTTCTAAAAATGTGCTTTACTACAATTAAAAGCCTGGAAAATATCTGAAAATAAAACTATATATATTTTCTCGACCCTTACATCAAAGCAAAGCATAATGAAAATTGTCGGAAATGTGTATTTGTCCCTTGAATGTACCATTGTTAGGGCTACAGTTTACTATGCTGCCATACATTGCGGACTATCTCTCGAGCGGCTGGTATCAACAGGAAGTTGTGAGCACTGGAGTTCTCCCTCTTTAGGAATTCTCTGCCCTGACCCTGGGCGTACACAGCGCTCTAAAGGCCACACATGATGACATCAGACATAAGGCCGCACCCCCGGGGTGATGTGGCGCACAAACGGGGGTTCTGCACCTCATGCCGTTACGTAACTGACTCTTGGGTCTGGATCCCTTGTGTAGTGACCACTGATATGAGCTGGACACTGCTGTTCCGTGGCGCGTAGCTGACGCTGTTTTGGCGACCATCCCGGCTTCTGCTCACGGAAAGACTAGAACCCCCCTCCTGGACCAGTCCGGGTCGGGCCATTTCCCTCCTCTCGGCACATTACGCAATTCCCAAAAAAGCCGTTTGTCACCGCGGCAAACCGTGCCGTCGTCACTTTCCCTCCCCATCTGGTCGGGCGAAAGGTCAGGGGAGCTCATAAATGCGCACGCTGAGCTCTCCGCTCATTTTTTGCTTATTTACTTTAAGAAGCAAAATTTTTGCCCTCCCGCCCTCCTCGGGAAAAGATTTTACGGATCACCGGTGACGCCATCGCCAGTGTACGTGTGAAACCGGCGTTTTTGACGTAAGGCGACGTCCTGACTTGTGTCTCAGTGGAGCGGAGCACCCGCTAATGAAAAACACTCTCAGCGGTGTTAACCCCCTCCTCGTCCCTCTGTCGGAGTCCTGTCTCGGGTTGTTGGGGGGGGGCTGTAGGAGATGGGTCTCATCTGCTCCCCCCCCACAGCTCCTCTGGGTCTCTGTTACTGAGCGGGAGGCTCTGTGTACACGAGTCGCTCAGTGAGGTCTTTTTACAGCCCTGTCTTTTTACTTCTCTTTACTTTATATTCTCAGTGTCCTTCCTGACTCTTCCGTTTCTTTTTTATGAATGAAAGTATGTTTCTCTCTTTCGCAGGAGGGGGCGTTCGCTCTGGTCTTCAAGAGCTCGCATTTCCCCGGAGAGGCTGTGGCCACCAGGTCAGCACAGAGTATTTGTGCCCCTCTATCTCTCTTTTCTTTCTGTTTCTCACTCTGTCCATCTCTTTTTTCCTTCCTGCCTTCCCTCTCTCTGTCTTCTGCTCTCTGTCCATCCCTCTCTGATCACTCACTTTAACTTTCTTTCACCCACTGTCTCTCTCTCCCTCTCTCTCCCTCCCCATCTCTCTCTGCCACCCTTTCCCTCCATCCCCTCCCCTCTCTGTCTCTCACCCGTCTCTCTCTCTCTCTCTCTCTCTCTCTGTGACGGAGCTCTATTGTAATCCCTCTCAGGTATCAGTAGTTGCTAAATGGTAGCAGCTCCCTGTGCGCGTTGGGTTCTCATTATCCAGAAACAGGCCTGTTTTACAGCCTGGCGCAGGGGCTACTGTATTCTGTCCATCAGTGAGTCATGTACGCAGGTGAACTGACCTGCACTGCTGTGGTGCACAAGGTGATCCTGACAAGCAATTAAAGAAGAATAATTGCGTCACTAAGTGCAGAATATGGTGCCTCCAATTATACTGCATGTGCATTAAAAATACATATGATCCTGGCCATAATTGCCTCAGGTTATAATGACTTTGATAAAGCTCTTATGAACCTCGGATATGTTATCTCTCTCTCTCTCTCTCTCTCTCTCTCTCTCTCCCAGGAGGGGCAGTCCTCTTCTTATCGGGGTGCGGAGCGAGTTTGAATTGTCCACGGAGCAAATTCCCATCCAGTACAACAGTGGTGAGCGATGACGTCTGAAGTTCCACCTCTCTCCTCTCGCCGTCCCACGTTTTCGCCCGACACATAAGCACCTGTGCCCCTGCTGCACCTTTATACACACGAGCCATCATGCTGTGTCTCTCGTAACATATGCATGACCTGTCCAGGGCTCTCACGCGTTTGAATAATCCATTAGAACGCTGAAATAAAGTTTCAAAAAATTATAAATTAAATTACTTGTGCTGTTGAAAGCAGGAGCTCTTTTAAACAAGTCGCCACATGATTGGTTTTCAACAGCTTTGAATTGGATAACTTGCGTCATTGAGCAACGCTATTTGTGTTTGGCGCTCTAAGGGTTAAAGGCATGAACCTTCGCAACCTGTAACTTTTTAATTATGCGCATGTGTAGTTGTTCTGTTGCGATTATGTGTGCATGAAGTTGTGTTTCGTATCATGTTTGCATAATGTAAATTGACTGCCATGCCATGTTGCAGTTTAACAGTCTGCACGTGTGCTAACGTTTGGTGAAGCTGTAATGACCTGCATGTGTGGACAGGCCATGCTAGAGGTGGACACTCCGGGTTCAGAAAGTACGAGTCCTCTCCAGGATTTTGTCCCGACACCTGGACTTGCCGATTAGCGCAACCCTTCAGCCAGGAGGTTAACCCCTTAAACTCTAACTTTTCTCTTAAGTTTTCCCTTAAGTACATTCAAAGTCAGAAAAGGCATCTTTTTCATCTTGGAGAACAATGGCACACACATGTTCTGTATCTACTGGTTACAGCGCTTTACTGAAGATACATCACATTCATATTGAGTAAAATATTCAAACCAGGATGTTTTGTTTATATCGCCACAGTATCACATCAAATGGAAAATATCTAGATCTTGTACATTTTATACACATTTCCCTGTAATTCAGCAGGACATATTTGAGATCATTGGAGACCTTGGGATCTTCACTAGAATTTAAAATAGGCCTGAAGTTCTACAGGATTGAATAAAGCAGCTGCATTTGACGGACCCATATATGGGTCCGTAGGTTATAGGGTGTTAAATTTATTGGTGTAATCAGCTGTGTTTGCGGTTGGCGGTAAAACATGGCAGGACTTTCACTCTCTGACCCCTGGAATGTGCACCTCTGGCGGTTCTGCAGTGTAATGACGCACACGGTCTTGCATGAACACTGATGTCACGCATGTTGCCGTGGCTGCCTCCCCAACCGAGTCTAATACCCGTTTCACGCGACACGGATGAAACCCGCCTCATCCCCTTCAAATGTGGTCTGAACACGGGCCAAACACATTTCCGCTATCCCGGGTCAGTCCCGGGTAAATTTTGGTGTGAAGGGGGTATTAGTGACTGCTGCTTGGACTAACATTGTGTGTCGCAACTGTTTGTGTTCCCTTCAGCTCCCTGTCAATCTACCGTATCTGACTCCGCCCACATGGCCTCAGCCACCAATGACAATGCAGGTGTGGCAGGTGGGGTGTTCATTTGCTTCTGTGATGTCCAGTGAGGTGGTAGATGGCTGGCTTTTCTAACCCTGCCTTTCCTCTCTCTTCATTCCTCTGTCCTCATCTGTCCCTCCAGTTCAGAACTGATCATGATGGGCGTCGTGGACCCTTCGAGACTGGGTCCGCCCTGACCTCTGTTGCCTAGTTACATTTTGTGACGTGTCACATTATGCTTACTCTAGTAATCAGGCACTGAGAATACAGCTATATACACATGCAGCTAACTATTTGACCAGTAGTGTATGTATTAATATTAACTCTCTTTGACGTTGGAAATGTTAAGGAAATCAATGCTCTTCTCTTCCCTCTTCGCTGCAAGTCTCATGCCTTGCAGCACTCTGCCAAGATCTTACGGGAGATGAGAAAACGATCAAAATTACATTTTCGCAGACGACTTTTGTTTTTTTGGCAGCAGCATGAAAGCTGAGTTTGGAATGTGTGTTTCGAAACTTGCAGCAATTAAATTTCAACGCGTCACGACCCCATGCCGATCAGTCACTGATGACCACCGCGTACCTGACACCAGGAAGATTAGAGCCTATTAAAAAAGGTGTGGATTTCCGCCAGGTTTCCTTAAGACCGGTGTACGCAGTGTCTTTTCCAGTGTTTCGCTATATAAAAGGCCTGGTGACCTAGCGGCACTTATAAAAAATAATGACATTAATTAACAAGGCCTTGTTCGCTTGTCACACCATCTCAGCAGCTAGCTCTGAGCTCTCCTTTTTGGATTGATTTCAAGGAGATCGGAGATCAAGATTTTTTGGCATTAGCTAACAGCTTGGGATGGTATCATATTTCAGGATTACGTGTTTGGGAAGTATTTTCAGCAAAGGCCCAACTTTGTGAAATGCCGTCTCAATGTCTCAGTGAAATGTAGCGGCTCACTTAATTAATTGTCGCTATTGAAGGTTTCTTGGCAGGACGCGGTGCATTGTAAGTCCGTCTGCGTAACACCCTTCGGCTTTGTCAGAGACTCAACATTACACAATATTCCGTGGATGGCCCTGCCTTATTGGAAATAGGCTCCTTCTGATTGGTTGTAGGACCTGTCAGTCAGAGTAAGGGAGCGACTCATTGGTGGACTTCATAAGCCGCACCCACCTCTCTCCATGGACCCTGCTGTAGATGCGTAAACTGGACCGCCTGAGCATTATCTATTAGATGAAGATTTATTGTCTGTTCCTTGGTAGCAGTTCTCTGGGCTGATAGGAGGTCTGTATAAAGTCCAAGGCTGAGGGGGGAGGGGGGGGGCCGCTGAAGGGGGCGGGGTCGGCCTCGCAGTGCAGACAAACCCGCGCCAATGATGAGTCTACCGTCAATCACAATCGCGGGCCAAGGTGCACCGAGACAAACTGTACAAACACCCTGACCTGGATGCATGGGTTACAGCGCCATAAACTTTGTGCTGCGATTAGAACCCATAGCTGGGCCCATCCTGCTCCTGGTATTTTGGATAATTAAATTACGCGGGCGGCAGACCTGTCCGAATTCTTTCCTCTATTCTCCATTAATGAGGTCTTGCTTCTCGTCACAGTAGAAGGGATGTCAGCCATACAGAATGATTTTGCCAGAGTGACCAGACCGGGGTTCGAAAATATATATATATATATATATTTTTTTTTTTTATTCAAATACTTCTCTACGCTCTATTACTCTTGCCTGCATTTGAACATGCTAGAACGAGTAGATCGGCAGGGTTTATGCAGATGGGATTGTTTCAATTATTCCAATTCATTAAGACATCCTTAGTCAAATGCAGATAAGTGTTTGAATTGAGAACAGTGAATGATCTGATCCCAGATCAGGTGGCTGCTCCTGGTCAGGTTGTTGAAGTGAGAGTTGCCCTTTGGACCGAGAGCCCCCTCCCCTTTGTGGGTGGTGGTCTATGCTGTGATTGACAGGCGTGTCCGTCTCCTCTGCAGGTATGCTGGGCGACATACAGGTGCGGAACAGACACAATCGGAAGGACAGCTCCGTCGCTCTGCACTCTGTCGGCGACGGGAAGGCCGTGGAGTTTTACTTTGCCTCCGACGCCAGGTGTGTACCTGCAGGGGGCGGGGCCAAACAAACCGAGCAACTCAGCCAATCACAGACAGACATTCAAGCCCCTGTGTAACCACAGTATGATAAGTGCAGCTGAGTGTAACCCTTAACCCCATATTGCTGCAGGAAGGATCAGACTCGCTTTGTCTGATCAACTGTAATTTTTGGGTCAGTAGCGCTTGAATAATTGCGACTTTACAGAAGAGTACAATCATTGCATGACTTTAGTATGAGGTACAAAGCCCACTTCCATGACCACTAAACCTCCTTCAGGTGGCATGAACTTGGAATGATGGAGGGGTCTGTGGATTGTCCTAAATTTGTTTTTGTTTTTTTCCCACATTTTCCTGTTTAAATCCAGCTTTATTTATTCACATTCTGTGTGCTGATTCCGTGCGAGATTTGTTCAGAACATTGGAGTAAAGATGAGAAAACTTGGGCGCTCAAGAATTACATGAAGCTTAAATGATTTTTATTGCATTTAAGGGAGCGAAAATTCCAAACATAGAGGAGCGGGAATAACTGAATAATTTATACAGCACAAAAGTGTTTAGCGCTCTCTGCTGGCCAAAGTCATAGGCAACGCTTGTAATTCTGCTAAAATGAATTACGAAAAATATGCGCTTACTTCAAATTCTTTTAATCCACCTGGAATTTGCTTGGAGGCTCTATCGCTCCCTTAAGTGAGGTATGCAGTACTTATGTGGAGTTAATGGTATGCACTCAATATAGGCAAAATTTAGTGGACACTGTACTGAAACCTCATTGACATGAATAGAAAACGGTCATCTCTAAATTCTAAATAGCTGATATTTAAACTGAATTTGGAATGAAATGGTCAGTGAGGACCGATGAGGACAGACTCCCTTTTCACAAGAGAGTATTTTCACACAATCCTACTCCAGGATTTGGAAGTTTTTGACCTTGATGTACATGCAACTCCCCTTCCACAACACTTAGCTCTCAAATGGAGCCTTCAGTTAGGGAGCGGCTGAAGGGTTTACTAAGTGCTGCGAAATCCTAATGTTAAGATGGATTTGAATCGCTGTACCTTCAAATCAAAGCTGAAGGTTTGTCCAATCAGACCATACTAATCAATCAATTTCAAATGTAATGAAAATGTCAAGCTACTTAGAACTGAAATGGTTTATTTTCTATTTATGTCAATGAGGTTTCAGCGAAGTCTCCTCACACTTTTGGCTATATGGTGACTAAAAGAGAAATTTGACATAGGGAGCATGGTTAATTTTGGGCAGCATTGCTTTTACCTCATACAGTATCTTCATTTCACTGGGAGTAGATAAGTGCCTGTTTGGGCTTAAGAACTCAAGGACTTATTTTAGAATTAGAAAGTGTGTTACAGGTAACCGAACAGTGTGTGATAGTGGGTGCAAAGTATAAATAACTCAGAAGGTTTGGGAGACCTTGGCAGTGTCCTCAGTAAGAATAAATAAAATATAGATACCAAATCTCTTTCAAGACTGTGACACTGCAGTTAGATGATTAGAGAGGTTAAATTGCCTGTAGGGATTGGTGTGAGTGAGTGATATATAATCCTGAACGGGGAGAAAATGGTTTGTTTAAACCGTTTGTTGATTGGTTGGCTTGTTAAAAATAAGAGCCACTGAACAACTATAACCACAATAATATGAAATACGAATATTTCTTGGCCAGGTTTTGCTATCTTAGCATTGCTAGCATCAGGATTAGCATATTCCAGGCTGCTTGGCTGTCATGTGACTGGTGTGACTCATGGCCCGTTTGACCCCGCCTCTTCCTGTGTGGCTTGCAGTGCCATCATCGAGCACACGAACAAGGTGATCTACCTGGAGGACGATGACATCGCCGACGTGTCGGAGGGAAAGCTCTCTCTGCACCGCGCCAGCAGGGTCGCCGGGGAGGAGCCTGTCCGCGCCATTCAGACCCTGCAGATGGAACTACAGCAGATCATGAAAGGTCAGAGGTCAAAGGGCGTCACCCTGGCGACTACACTGTCAAATCTACAAGCCATAAGATATTATTTCAGTGCACTGACCACTATTCTTAGTTGTGCTTGTGAATGAGTGTGTGGCCATATTTTCATGTTTTACTTCAGGAAACTTCAAGGCCTTCATGCAGAAGGAGATCTTCGAGCAGCCAGAGTCCGTCTTTAACACCATGAGGGGGCGGATCTGCTTCGATACCAACACAGGTATCGCCTCCTCAAAGATCATACTCGACTTAAACAAGATCCTCACTCACTTGGGCGTTTGTGGTAATTTCGCAAGCCTCGTTAAAGCCAAGCTATTTTACAAGTGTACATTTGTCAAATTTTTTTGGTGTAGTTGATTCATATTTAAAATTTTTGGAATAGTTTGTGTTATAGTTGAATATTGATGAAGTGGTTGAGTCATTTGTTGACTGACACAAAACCGCAGTGACATACTGTCACACATTCATGTTCGTTTACTGTAATGTGGGATCCTCGGTCTTGCACTAGAGCTCAGCTATTGCAGTGCACGTGTCAAGGCTACGGTGGGGCTCAAATCACCAACTTGCTTATCCTGATAGTTCATCCACCATTTTTGTCCTCGCTGAGGTCACATCCTGTTAAATGGACAGCCCCCCCCCGCACCCCAGTGCCCTTTATGCTGAAAGAATGAACATACAGAAGTCAAACAGAAGATCGTTAAAAATATGACCGAATTAGGATTATAAATGAACAAGCTGTACCAGAATGTTGGGGGAAGGGCCCTGAGGTGTGTGGGCGGAGCCATAAAACCCACCAGCTCCTCCAATCACGGCGTGGGGAAAAGGGCAGAGGTGACGCAGGCAGAACCTGTTCTTACAGCTTGTGTGTGTGTGTGTGTGTGTGTGTGTGTGTTAGTGTGTGTGTGCGCGCGTGTGGTTGTGGCTGTAATAACATGGCAGCTTCTGACTGGTTATGTCTCTAAGTGATCCATCACTCTCTCTGTGTGTCTCGCATGATGTCACCCAGGATGACTCAGGAAAGTTCTGTGTGATCATCGTAGAGCCATGAGGTAGCTTTAAAGCCCCTGATCTCCCCCTCTCCCTCTGTGTCTTTATCCTTCTCTCCCTCTCCTCTCTTGCACTCTGTCTCTCTTTCTCTCTCTCTCCCTCTCTCTCCTCTCTCCCTCTCTCTCTCTCTCTCCTCTCTCTTTCTCTCTCTCTCCCTCTCTCTCCTCTCTCCTCTCTCTCTCTCTCTCCCCCCTCTCTCTCTCCCTCCCTCCCTCTCTTTCTCTCTCTCTCTCTCTCTCTCCCTCCCTCCCTCTCTCTCTCTCTTTCTCTCTCTCTCTCTCTCTCTGTCTCTGCAGTTGTTCTGGGCGGACTGAAGGAACATCTGAAGGAGATCAAGCGTTGTCGACGGCTCATTATGATTGGCTGCGGGACGAGTTACCATGCTGGAGTGGCGGTGAGTGAACAGCAGGGGGCAGTGTGTTGGGAAAGAGAAATGGAAACAGATATGAAGATGACGTTGATAGCAATGATTATTAAGATAATGATGTGTCAGAGATATGAAATATGTAAGGTAACATTTAGACATGAAAGATTGCGTATCGGTTAGGGTGTAACTGTGGTCCTCCGAGTGACGAGCTCTGGATTCTGGATTATAGTGTGTCAATTCAGGTGCTTCACAGCACATCATAGCATGTTGGATACATAGAATATGTAGCTTTAGCTGTCAGATGGTCTCTTTTCTTGGACTACAATGTGACATTGTGGGCAATACTCTCTGTAAACTAAAAACAAATGGGTGTTGGCGGCAGATATGGAAAAATTTGAAGTGAAAAGCAGTTGACGTCGGCACAAGTGGAATCCCACAGGAAGTGATGCTGATGAGAATGATGATGATGGTGACGAAGGCTGATTTTTCCCGCCTCTCTCAGACGCGTCAGATCCTGGAGGAGCTGACAGAGCTGCCGGTGATGGTGGAGCTCGCTAGTGACTTCCTGGATCGCAACACGCCTGTCTTCAGGGACGACGTCTGCTTCTTCATCAGCCAATCAGGTACCAGCGGGCAGCGAGTGTAGGCCATCCCACTTCGAGACTGAACTGCATCCTGATTGGACCATTATTTGTACATTTATACACTAAATAAATGTAATATTTTATTGCATTTATAATTTAGCTTTTGGCAAATAGATTCCTTATTTTATTTTGGCCAAGTTAAACTTTTTTTAACTTTTAAAAAGCTAAAAGTCCTCCAATTTTTTATTCCAAGCAGAAAGATTATTTGGGCCTTTTAACCAATGCAGTATTTTTTTAAAGTTGATTATTCTAAATAAGCACCAATTCCTCCCCTCAGCAATGTATGGTTAAAGGAGCTGTGTCACGATTACTGCACATGCTCAGAACATACATCCTAAGAAAGTCAGAGCATACATCCTAAGAAAGAAAATCTGCTTCACTGCAAGTCATGATCTGACTCCATCCTTGCCAATCAGTCTTTGTTTTGCATTGCATATATACATATTTCTGGAGTTTTCTATGGAAATTTGCGGATTCAAAGAGTTATTTTAAGCTTAAGTCACGGGATACGAAGAATTAAGTTGTTTGCCATCGCCAGTAATCATAGAAGAAGAATAAAAATACCTTCGAGATTTTGACTTGCAGTTGAGCGAAGTTACTTCGTTTAGAGTTGTGAGCATGTGCAGTAACCATGACACAGCTCATTTAACTAATGAAGTGAACCATTAGTGTTTCTGATTGGCCAGTTTGTCTTCACACCTGACTCCCAGGTAAAGGGAGGGTGGAAACCAGCGATTTTCGGACCTCGAGGACCGAAAATATTTTGGTGGTCTGTTGACAGGATGATGCCCCTATAATTGCATTTTGATTCATTAATGGAAGAAACACACCCCCCACATCCCCCTTTCCCTCCCCAGGAGAGACTGCGGACACCCTGATGGCGTTGCGGTACTGTAAGGAACACGGCGCCCTGACGGTGGGCGTTACTAACACGGTGGGCAGTTCCATCTGTCGAGAGACCGCCTGCGGGGTCCACATTAATGCCGGGCCTGAGATCGGCGTGGCCAGCACCAAGGTACGGACCGGCGCGGATCGGCTGGGTCCGGCTCAGTGAAACATCACACCAAACAGAGAAACGCCTCTTCACTTATTTCAGCGTGTGTTTAGCCAACAGAGATGAGTCGCTGAAGGCTGGGTCTTTCTCTGGTCGAGCCACAGAACCTGCAGAGGATGTTGTGCATGAATCCTGACTGTTTATCGATTTGCATGGGATTGTATTTGAATGTGTGTATTTGCGTTTGTGCGCATTAATGTGTTTGCACGTGTCTCTTAGGCTTACACCAGCCAGTTTGTGTCTCTGGTGATGTTCGCTCTGATGCTGAGCGAAGACAGGCTGTCTCTTCAGAAGAGGAGGCTGGAGATTATCGAGGGGCTCAGAGTGCTGCCCGGTGAGACCATAACTCCTGCGCCCGCTACTGAGAAGCGTAGCGCTAACACTGCTAATGCCTCACACTGAGAACTACAGCGCTAACACTGCTAATGCCTCACTCTGGGAACTACAGCGCTAACACTGCTAATGCCTCACACTGAGAACTACAGCGCTAACACTGCTAATGCCTCACACTGAGAACTACAGCACTAACCCTGCTAATGCGTCACACTGAGAACTACAGCGCTAACACTGCTAATGCCTCACACTGAGAACTACAGCGCTAACACTGCTAATGCCTCACTCTGAGAACTACAGCACTAACACTGCTAATGCCCCACACTGAGAACTACAGCACTAACACTGCTAGTGCCTCACTCTGAGAACTACAGCGCTAACACTACTAATGCCTCACTCTGAGAACTACAGCGCTAACACTGCTAATGCCTCACACTGAGAAACTATAGCGCTAACACTGCTAATGCCTCACACTGAGAACTACAGCGCTAACACTGCTAATGCCTCACACTGAGAACTACAGCGCTAACACTGCTAGTGCCTCACACTGAGAACTACAGCGCTAACACTGCTAATGCCTCACTCTGAGAACTACAGCGCTAACACTGCTAGTGCCTCACACTGAGAACTACAGGGCTAACACTGCTAATGCCTCACACTGAGAACTACAGCACTAACACTGCTAACATCCCACACTGACAACTACAGCGCTAACACTGCTAATGTCCCACACTGACAACTATAGCACTAACACTGCTAAAGCCTCACACTGACAACTATAGCACTAACACTGCTAAAGTCTGACACTGGGAAGTACAGCGCTAACACTGCTAACCTCTCACACTGAAAATTACAGCACGAACACTGCAAACATCTCACACAGAACTACAGCGCTACCACTGCAAACTTTAAACACAGAGAACTACAGAATGAACACTGCTAACATTCGGCACTGAGAACTTCAGCGCTAACACTGCTAACTTCCTGCACTGAGAAGTTCAGTGCTATCTGACTCAAGCTTAGCCTTCACTCTTACTCTGCAATATCCCGCTTACGTGTACACCACCAAACCTTGCATCTTTTCTGAAACCTCGTTCGCGTTATGTAATGTTATGTTCGTACTCAGTATTTCTGCGATTTGTACTGCTGTTTGTGGTTAGTGCACCATTCGAGCCATTAAACCTGGAACGTGAGACACACCCAATATTCCACTCTACATTTCCTTTAGTCCTTTATAGCAGGGAAGGGCAATTCCCGTCTGGGAGGGTGGGTGTGTCTTCAGGCTTCTGTTTTCACCGATTATCCTGGCTAAATGAGCCAACCGGCTCTACAAAGAAATATGAGCGTTCTTGTTGATTGGATCACAGTAAAATGTCTTGTTCAGTTGCACAAGAACAGGCATCAGAGGTCATTCAACATCTATACAAGAAATGCATCTAAAATGTACGGCCCTCTGGCCCACCTCTGCTTTACGGCGTTCTCAAAAGATTCCCTCATTCTCACAAAATTTGCAGATCATCAACACTCAACCATGTTCCCAGTTTTTCATAAATGTTTATCCTTGGATATAAAAAATAATGTTTGTTGGAACCATCGTTGCCGATTAGATATCGGTCGTAAAAGGCTGTCGCCTGAGGTAATGTGTGTGGATGACGGCAGTTTCTCGTCTGCTGGCCTGTTGTCAGCCTTACGGAGTACGAGACGGAAATTAAATTTCATTCCCCCTCTAGGCTTTATGTTGCGTTTTTTTTTTTTTAAACTGCAGTGACTAAGCAAAGCGAAGGGATGAAATCGCCAGCAAGAGATACATGTCTCATGCTGGCCTTTGTGTGACAGATTTTCAACGTGTGTGGTTTTAACACAATAACCTTGTGCGTGTTTGAACAGCATGTGCCATTATTTGGTATATTAACGCTGCGTGCCTTTGTATGATGAAGTTATGCAGATTATATCCTTTAATGACTACATCAATATTGGGTGTGTCTCGATGCGTCACATTAATTACACGCATGACCTTTAAGCGACACAATAAACACAAAAGTGTTTATTTCAGTTATAGTCCTATACAAACATGGATCTCCATAGCAACTTACAGTGGTTTAGACAAAGTTGGGGCCAACCCCCTCCTAAAGCGATGTGGGGTTGAGGGTCTTTTTCATCATGTCTATAGCTCCTCTGATCCTAATTCAAGTGCAGCGGGGCTTGAACCACTGCCCATCCGGGTCCCAGTCGGGCCCCTTCATCACTCAGCCCCCGGTCATGTATTCTCGCATGCTGAAGGAGCCCTGTGTGTGTCCTGGATTACAGAGCTCATAAAGGAGGTGCTGGCCCTGGACGAGAAGATCAAGAGCATTGCGGACGAGCTGTATCAGCAGAGATCGCTGCTGGTCATGGGCCGCGGGTTCAATTACGCCACCTGCCTGGAGGGGGCGCTGGTGAGTAATTATCTCAGTTTGTCCAAAGCCAGTGTCTGCAGGCTTAAAGGATCCCTTCCAACCATAATACCTTGCGTGCCTTCGTTGTTTTCATTTCGGCCGCGGCCCTGACACGTGAAGAAAGGTGAAGAGATCGGAGACGATTGCGCTGAAATGGAGGAAGTGGACTATGATATAGTCATAGTCGTTTGTGGCAGTTTCAGACCTCGGTAAAGCAAAGACACTAGGATGGACTAGGATTTCTTTTCAACATGCAATATGTCAGAATTTAGCTTGCAGATAAAATGGCGGATATCGCAGTTCGCACGCGCAAGGCATTATGGTTGGAAGGGATCCTTTAAGCGCCTCCTGTCAACCAGCTGCCAATTAATGCCTTGAGAATGAGATGGATGGACTCATTGGCCTATCAGTGAGTTCAATGAATCACTTGTGAGGAAAAACACCAAGTCCCAGCAGGCACTGGCCCTCCAGGACTTGAGATGGACACGGCTGCCATAGAGCGAGTGGAACCTCCATTGGCTGCAATGGAATGAAAGAGATCACCTTGCCTACTATTAAGGGTGCATTCCCATACTCCAGGAAAAAGTAATCTACCTTTCTTCATTCAACTCCTTCTGTTAAATGGAAGTAGGAGGGGAGGAGGTGGGTGGAAAAATTGAGGGTACTTTATTCTGAAGCACTGGATGCACCCTCAATAGTAGGCAAAACTGTCTTTTTTCAGTCCATTGCAGCCAATGGAGGTACCTCAGTGCAATAAATGTATATTAATCAAGTATTAGAAAACCCGCAGCACCCCTCTGGTTTTACTGAACCCCCTATTCAAACTGCAGAGCTCGTCATGGAAGCCAGATGACTGATGGGACCATCTCTTCAGTCTTATCAGAAAGCGACTTGAGGGCAGGGGGTGAACTTGGTTGATGGTTATTTGTTTATACCTTAGCTGTGGGAGAATTTATGATTTATGACGCAGGAGGTTGTGCTTTTGCGTTGTTGTTTTGCCCTGGTGGTGGCACAGGTGGAGATTATTACACGGTACATTTCACACGACCGAATTGGGGCTTTTGAGCATGCGGTGAGATTAATGAACGAAACAGATTAGGAGGGCTCGCTGGCATCATAACCCGTAAGTTCTTGGCCCGCGGGATTTGAGTTGGATAATTCTGTCTGTTTTTACTTGTAAACCTTTATCGTACCCATCTGTGAGCCTCTGCCACAGGCCAACCTGTTTTAGCTGTGTGACCTTCAACCTGTACTACCAGCCTTCATTCCCATGCATAAACTGAATTTTTTTACATGTACTATGTGTTAAAATGCATCAGAATATTTGTAATTTCCATCACATATTTGCACACGCTACATGACCGAAAATGTGTGGATTCACCATGGATTAAAACTGTTTTTACCACCTCGGAAAACAATGTTTTGAAGGGGTACGGTTGTCATGTCGTTCCAGTGGTGCGTCAGCGTGTTTGTTCGCAACATACTAGCAAAATACGAATGCGGAGTGTAATACCCGTTTGCGCCATTAGGGGGCGCAGTGTCGTAACAAACGTGCGCCAAGGGGCCTTTTCCCTGCAAAGGTGGAACCATGAAATAATCACCAGAAAATTCAAAATTTTTGAAATTGGAGTATTAATTGGACCTTCAAACAAAATGTAAAATCAAAAATAATGAAAGAATAATTTGCATATGTGCTATTAATTTTGTATCATATTTGTTATTTTTTTTACTGTGAGGTCAAGCATCAAAAACTGGTCACACAACGAAATGCCTACTTTGGGGACCACAGTAACATCATCACACATTAATAAAACTGGGCACATTGGATCCACAAGAGTCTCAGTGTTCCAGTTATACCCAATTTATGAAATTACAAGGCTGTTTAGAATGCAGAAATATTCAAATATAATAGGCAAAAATTGCACATTGATACGGCATGCAAATATTTGCATCTTTTTTGCTCAAAACTGCGTGGGATTATCATCAAAACAGTGTGTCTGTGGTTACTCATAGGTATAGGTAACCAATTTTCATTAAGATAGATACCCTATGAAAATGGCCGTGAAAGTTTTTCCACTGTGAAAATTTAGTTTATATTTGGAGTATTACCTTCCCTAAAACCTATCATGACATGGGCACTACCAATGGATGCAGTAGGTCTTCTAGTTTCACAGGATACCAGGATACTTTTGCACTAGCTGAAAAAATGAGCTTCATAAATGCAGTAATGTAGGTGCAGATCGTAGGCACTGCGGATCTCTCAGGGTTAAATACCTGTAGTATCGCACACATTTGATACATATCTAACTCGATTTTACTGTAAAATAAGCAACAAAATGTTGCGTATTTATAAGTTGCTTCAATCTGGTAAATATTCATATTGAAGTGATAGTGACAATATAAAAGTTCTTCTTACTGTAAGCTTGCCAAAATTCGCAAAGACTTCTGAAGAAAAAACCTGCGTGTCAGTGAATGGGGGCAGCCATCTTTGATTTTGTATTCTACCCTACGGCCTGCAGTGCATGGATAGTCCACTGGGGGGCAGATGACAGCTGTCAGATTGCATACAACAGGTTTTTAAGGAAAGTATTCAACATGTTGATGACACAGAGGTCATAGAAAGCTGTGTATCAAATACAATCCAAATAGCATCACAGGGTTAAGTGCTGAGGCAAGTTATCTTTCATGCGTTGGGCTGGGTTCCTCAGTTCCAGTGAATACAAATCTTAATGCAACAGCATGCAGTCGCTCTGTAGATGATTCAGTGTTTTCACTTAAGTTTTGGTGACGCTCTTGCCTGTCTCAAAATGACAGTGCCCCGGGCTCTCAGCGAGATTTGTGTAAAAATAGTGCCATTAATAACAAGAGCAATCCGAGATTTCTGATCTCCGCCAAGGGATGATGTTGATACAAATGCAAGATCATTACACAATTTTAATGGAGTCGTCCCTTGACCAAGATCTATCTCTGGTGAAAATTTCATGAAGATCCGTCAAGTAGTTTCCAAGATATGCCACTAAGATTGAAAATACAGATCCGGATCCAGAATCCAGATCCGGATCCGGATCATCACAAAATTTTAATGGAGTCGTTCCTGGCCCAAGATCTGCCTCTGGTGAAAATTTCATGAAGATCCGTCCAGTAGTTTCCGAGAAATCCTGTCCACAGACAGACAGAAGGACAGACAGACAAATAAATAAAAAAATAAATAAACCGACTCGATCGCATTATCTCCTTGGCGGAGATAAAAATGTGGGAGAACTTGACGAGCCTGCCTTAAGTCTTACTTAAACCTCAACTAACTCCTTTGGGATTGGTTGATCAGCCAACTGTGAGCCACCCCTTAATTGCGCCTAAAGTCAGCGTCTAACCTCAGTAATGCTGTTGAGGCTGAGTGGCAGCTAATCTCTGCAGTAATACTTCTACATCAAGGCTGCAGTTGAACAGTAAAAAATGGACCTCTTATCGTCTAATTCCTGACCAGTTTTCCTTTACCTCATGGCATTTTCCATCAAGATGTGAAGCAGGTCTTGCCTTTTCACAGGCTCGTCTGCGCTCGCGACCCAGAACGCCCGTAAATTCCACATAAGCGGCGCAAATCTATCGCGCCCCTCACATTTCCAATATGCGCGCAAAATATGCGCGAAGCATATAAAAAAGATCGAGAGTGGCTCCCTTCTAAAAGGCTGCGCGCAATCGGAAATGTGAAAGTTTGCTGGGGATACAGACTTCGTCAGCAAACAGGGTTTTTCCTGCATGGAGAATTGCGAGGCGGCCGCCTCCGCCTCCCGAAAAAAAAAAATCGAGTACTTGTTTTCACGGATTTCTTAGCAAGCATTGAACTCTGTGGATTTGACGTTTGTAACTGCAATTGCGGCTCTACGCCACCATGATACAGTGGAGCTGTATCGCAACTTGTGCATCGGGCAAAGCTGGTGACCATTGAGACTGTTCAGAGTTCATTTTCTTTATCATCTTCGATTCTTTTGCAATTGCTTGTCCAGAAGTAGAGGCAAGTTATTAGTTAAGTTCACTTCACTTCAGTTGGGAGGAACCAAGGGAGTGACTGTCAGTGAGTGCTGCTCCATGGCAGGTGCTGGAGAAATTTCTCATTCTGTGTGTTAAAATGTTTGTTATACTTTTAATGTTCTAAAAGTTGTCTCACTAAGGTCTTTGTAATTCCACATTCCAATTTTGCAATTATAAAAGACACAAAATGCAATCAAATTGCTCTTTTGTATTCATGCAAATCAAGAGTGTAGGCACAGTGTAGGAGAGTGACCTATAGAGCTCCTGCAAATTTCAAAAGGCACGGCCTGGGAGATAGGAAGAGACTACTGCAGTGCTAAGAGAATCCAACTGCACTTACTCTAGGCGATGTCATTGTACGTCATGTTTGTTTGTTTTCTTGAACAGCTGAATGAATGGTGCGTTACTTTAAATATTGCTGCCACAAGGAATTGTGGGATGGTGTTATATCCTGTGCTTTCATAAAGGATTGTCCACAGAGTACCCCATGCTGAAGGAGATAAGTAAGGAAGCAGTGAAACACCTTTCCTTAGCATTTGAAGAATTTGAACACACTTATAGCTGACACATAAATGCTTCAGAGTCCTTTCCAAGGATTAAGGAACTCTCCTACTCAGAAAAGACTATTTTAATGAGCCATAGCATTTGACCTTCCTAGAGGAGTGGAGAATTTTATGTGACAGACTGGTCCAATTTCACATCAGTGCCTATAATTTTATGAGATGTTTGCTTGCAGGTGCCCACATGTGTTTTGCTATGTAGTGAACACTCTAAGTGTTGAATGGGAAATGTTTAAAATTAGCTGCTTTCGGGGCTTGTATTCTTATTTAAATACATCATGTTATGTGGCATACTCGTCTGCACATTTCACCCCGATATTTAAAATTCATCCAGATCTATTATAGTATTTATATATTTATCCCATAAATGATGAATAATCGGTGTGATACCAAACCTGTATCTCATAGATTGTATCATATACGTGTGATACCGCTTTCTCGTGTTGCAATTGGTCAGGTTCTGTTCACTGACAAATGTCAACTAATATGTTCGCGAAGGTAACTTGACCAAATCTGCTGGTATCTGTTCACCATCGCTGGTGTAAGCTTCTAGTTGCCAGTTTATATAAGTCAATGGGATGAATAACTATAATAACAGATTATAGATTATGGATTTTCCCTCAACATGTTACTTCTCCGTGTGGGTTTCCATGGCTGATGTTTTGTGTTTGTTGTCCCTGTGCTGTAGAAAATTAAGGAGATCACGTACATGCACTCGGAGGGGATTCTCGCCGGAGAGCTGAAGCATGGCCCCTTGGCTCTCGTGGACAAACAGATGCCCGTAATCATGGTGATCATGAGGGACGCCTGTTACAAGAAGTGTCACAATGCCCTGCAGCAAGTCACCGCCCGACAGGTGAGAGAGACGCATTCTACACCAGTGCTCTCCCACCGTAACAAATCACTCTTCGCTCAACAGCGAGAGCAGGGCTCCCCTACCCTGTTCCTGAAGATCTACCATCCTGTAGGTTTCACTATAACCCCAACAAAGCTCACCTCATTCAGCAGCGAGAGCAGGGCTGCCCAACCCTGTTCCTGGAGGTCTACCATCCTGTAGATTTACACTCCAACCCTAACAAAGCTCTCCTCATTCAGCAGCGAGAGCAGGGCTGCACAACCTGACCCCAAGGCAGCATGTAGGATCTGGCTGTTTTCTCACAGGGAAATGAGGTGAATCGCTTTGATTGGAGTAAAAACCTACACGATGACAGCTCTCCACACACACAGTCACAATTTAAGGTTTTTATTTTTTAAAAATGATTTTCCTAGTCCAACAGCAATTGTTATTTCTGGAGTGCCTCTGAGTAGGAGGTGTGATAACGCATTGATCCATGAGAGGAGTGATCAAGTCCAAGAAGAAATTAAATCCAGATCCAAAGAACATGAATAAATGGATCTAATTCAGGGATTTTCAACTTTCTCCAGAGAGGGTTGGTGTGGGTGCAGCTTTCATGCCAACCAGTCAATTACCCACCTGATACTACTAATCAAGATCTAAAGCAAAGACTCTTGGGGTTGATTAGTGGTGTCAGGAGTGTAACTGAGTGGTTAGAATGAAAGCCTGTACCCACACTGGCTCATTCCGGATAAGAGAGAAAACACCTGACCTATAGTATTACAGATCCACCATCAATACACAGTGAAGCGTCCCTTATCTTACCCCAGTGCCCTGCAGCAAAATACTAATATCATTATGTTTCTGACTAAAATATTCCCTTTAGCTAGCGGCATTTTTCTTTTGTTTCTTCTGTTTTGTTGACCATGATCTCAGTCAGTTTCTGAACTTACAACCGCTTACTGGTTGTCTGCATGTATTGTAACTGGATTGAGGGCAGATGCATCATGTGTACTGATTATTACTATATCATATCGGTCATATCGCGTACAGTACCAGTCAAAAGTTTGGACACACTTTGCTAATGTTACAGCGCTCTGTTTTTGGAGAAAATAAAATTACTAAACTTCTCTATATAATCTCAAATGGAATCTTGTCAGAGGTCGAGTCAGAAGTGAAAAAAAAGAATAATTGTTTAAGTAGTGTCCAGAATTTGGAATTGTCAAAGAAACGATATTTTGCAAAGTAAACAGACAAACAACCTCCTTCCATTTTTCCAACAACTGAATTAAAGTCAAGCTGTTTTGAGACTTATTGGGCGAAAATGTCAATGAAAGGCAAACCACAAGTGCCGCACATCTTTTGGAACTTAGACGGCCACTCATCTGCAAACTCATTATAGCCATATGACTGCCCTTGTTAAAAATAATGTGAGTATGTTCAACAAATATGACATCAAACGCTGGTTTGTTTAATGGATTTAAGAACTAGATTTTTTATTGCAAAATAAAGGGTGTGTCTTTGTTTATTTAACATGCATTGCAAGAAAAATGGGGGTATATCCAAACTTTTGACTGGTACTGTATATATCTCCTGATATGTTGAATTAAGGTTTAAAATTCCATCCTAGCGGGGTGAAAGCTGAGGTTTCCACCCATAATACTCAATATCCCAGCAACCTGTGCAGCAGCGGGTCTCATGACGAGCTGCGTCTCACACCCCTCCTCTCTATCTCTCCCTCTCTCTCTCTCAGGGCCGGCCCATAATCATCTGTTGCCAGGACGATGATGAGGCGGCGCAGAGCGCGTATAAGACCATCGAGCTGCCGCAGACGGTGGACTGTCTCCAGGGCATCCTGAGCGTGGTGCCCCTGCAACTGCTGTCCTTCCACCTGGCCGTGCTGCGCGGATACGATGTGTGTATACCTGTGTGATGTCACAGTCACCTGTCCCTCACCTGTGTGATGTCACGGTGTTCTGTCCCCAACATGTGATGTCACTTCCTCCTGTGTGATGTCACAGTCACCTGTCCCCCACCTGTTTGATGTCAAAGTTACCTATCCTTCACATGTGTAATGTCACAGTTACCTATCCTTCACCTGTGTGTTGTCACAGTCACCTATCCTTCACCTGTGTGATGTCACAGTTACCTATCCCTCACCTGTGTGATGTCACAGTTACCTATCCTTCACCTGTGTAATGTCACAGTTATCAATCCTTCACCTGTGTGATGTCACAGTTACCTATACGTCACCTGTGTGATGTCACAGTTACCTATCCTTCACCTGTGTAATGTCACAGTTATCAATCCTTCATCTGTGTGATGTCACGGTTTCCTGTCCCCAACATATGTGATGTCACTTTCCTCCAGTGTGATGTCACAGTCACCTGTCCCCCACCTGTGTGATGTCACGGTTTCCTGTCCCCAACATGTGATGTCACTTTCCTCCTGTGTGATGTCACAGTCACCTGTCCCTCTCATGTGTGATGTCATGGTTTCCTGTCCCCAACATGTGTGATGTCACACTTCTCCTGTGTGATGTCACAGTCACCAGTCCCCCACCTGGGTGATGTCACGGTTTCCTGTCCCCAACATATGTGATGTCACTTTCCTCCTGTGTGATGTCACAGTCACCTGTCCCTCACCTGTGTGATGTCACGGTTTCCTGTCCCCAACATATGTGATGTCACTTTCCTCCTGTGTGATGTCACAGTCACCTGTCCCCCACCTGTGATATCACTTCTCTCAATCTGTATGAAGTCCAGAGGTGAAAGGATATAACGAATCAGTGAAATCAGCGGTTTCTTTAATGTTGCAAATGTTTGGCAGAATTTATACCCTCTCACCCCTGGCCTTTTCATCTGTCACCTCCCCCCACCTGTATGATGGCTCCTCCCCCAAATCTGTCTGATGTAATTTCCTGTCTTCGCCTGTGTGATGTCATTTCCTCATTACCTGAGTAATGTTGTCTCTTCTGCTCTGCCTGTCCAATGCCATCCTTCTCACCTTTTAAAATGATGTAAATCCCACACATTTAGGAGCTTAACTCTCATCTAATTTGCTCTGTTTACCTTTATAGGTGGATTGTCCCAGGAATCTGGCCAAATCAGTGACCGTGGAGTAAAGTCTCACCACGACCAACACCATTATGGAAGGAAGAAATCCGCATTCCGAAGTGCAATCTCATGTGTATGCAGGATACGTGTTCGCGTGTTTGTGTGAGTGTGTTCCTGAGTGAGTGAGAGTGTGTGTACATGTAATAATATACATGTGCCTGTAAAGCATGTCCCTGACATATCCTCTGGTCCATTAAAACTGCAGTGGACTTCGGTGGATGCATTTTGTGAATCTCAAAAACTGCAAAGTTGGTCCGATTTGTGCACTGTCACCTATTGTCTTAACTTTACCGTCCCTTTAATACCTTGCAGCTATGATCAGCTTATTGTGCCTGAAAATAAAAACTGTGACCGGAGTCCCATCCCTTCACACCACCGGAGGAAGCATGTAGAAACGCAGTGTTTACCTTTTACAATGAAGTGTTTCCTGTTGTGCAATATATACTTCGAGGCAAGACCAAAGGGTGCCAGTGCTTGCGGTTGGTGAGAGATTTTAATGACTGGAAATATTAGGATTGATAGCATCCTATTGTGGAGAGGTCTGACCTTGTTGACCAATGGCAGGTCACTAGAAAAGCTTGTGACCAATGAAGGGCTTGTATGTCCCAGTGTGTGTTTTTATGTATTAATTAATGATTGTTGGTTGATACTGACTTTGGGATTTGTAGTCCTCTCTTTGTGAAACATGGCCTGGATCACACAGCCTAAAGTCACCTAGATTCCAGATCCTTATTAACTCCGTGATCGAACCCATGTAAATTGTGCATGGGTTTCTGGCTCTGTACTGTAAAATGCTTGACCAAAAACAGTTTTTTTAATGTATTTCTCAATTATTTTCTTTAATGTTTGATTATTTGAGTTTTTTGAAGTTTTTAACAAGTGCCCTTTTATTCTTTAATGGAGTTGAAAGTGAATTTTCTTACTTGGAAAGGTTAATACATGCCTCCGGTATAACAAATCCAAAAACAAATGCCTTATAAAAGTTAGAGTATATTTTAGTGATTTATTTTTTATCGTATTTATGACTTTGTAAAGAAAAAAGGTGTGAGTTCTCTCTGGCTTCGCTTGCATGATGATTATGTCCTGGATTTTTTTCTTTGTCGAACTGTATTTTTTCATTATTTTCTGCTGAGAATTTTTTAAGCTGTGAGGGGTTTGTGGCTACTTAAACAAAGATCACTTGTCATAATGAAGATTATATTTTATATATTATTATAACTGGGGACTTCATAAATCTGTGAATGTAAAATAAAATTATCTGATTCGAGTCTGTGTTTTTTTTCATTGAATTGGGAAACCATTGTGTAGACATTATGTCGTGGGAATATACCATATACCCAGTTGTCAGTTGCTCAAAACGTTTTGGTCCAGAATGATGACGTCCCTCGGATTAAATGAAAGTAATAAGACCGAAGACTGCGTCTATGCAGTATTTATGCATCGTAGGCACGGTTTGAAAACACAGTTTAACTCTGGATGAATTGCGATTAATCTCTGACAGAAATTATGAAATTATATGAGGTAATTGTTACACAGAGCAATTCGGACGGCAGGGAATGGCGCCTTTTCACATCTTGTCAGAAGTGCTCTATGGCACTGATGTTAAGTACAGCCAGCGGACCAAATCGGAGGACAGGGATATTACGTCAGCGCTATGTGCCAGCTCCTCGTGGGAGCTGGACGAAAACTGAGTGTTACTGCTGCCACTTTTAATAATGATGCTTTATAGCTTGTTTACAGTTCATGTGTCCGCTTTTACTCGGCCATTTAAAGGTAATGTGAATCTGCGAGTGTCCCAAACTAATATCTGCGATGTGTATGGAAAATAACTGCTACACAAAAGCAACACATTCAGTATGTACAGCCGCGGTACAGTATCGTTATTTACAATATGGTACCTGTTGGAGCACGCGCTACGACTGCTTGGTCACTTGCTCATTTTCCACAGGGGGCGTCAAATGATATTTTAAAGCCTTCGTCACATTTCACGCGTGTGCTCAGTTTCCATAGGGAAAAACAAATTATCTCTTTAGGTTAAAACTCAGAGCAAAACTTTAGTACCGACCACGCGATTACGTCATCCTCGTTTCCTGCCCGCCGTCGAATTGTTGTTGCACGAGCCTCCGCCCCCAAATCGTACCACAGGAGTTGGGAACTCGGTGGCGCGAGGTGAGGGAGAGCCCGCTGACTTTTCTCTGACGGCGAAGTCGCCCGTTTCTTTGCGCCGTTCGCATCCGGGAGGGTGGCTGTGAATGTTGGAGCAGGGAGAGGCTTCTCTTGCGCGATTCGCTGTACATGGGAGCAGTGAAAAGGCGACGAGTTGAAGGTGAGTGCACTCAAATTTAGCCAGTCTGCACGCGCCGCTACGAGTTCTTTTACCGCAGTCCCAGCGTAAAGTAACGGAGGGTGAAGAACTGGGCCTTAATTCCAAGTTGTAGTTCCGGTCATTTAAAGCAATGCATGGGAATGGGATGCATCCTTCTGACTGGGACATATTTCACCATGTAAAACATAGTGCTAAAGAGCTAGCTGGCTACATCACCCGCTGGGTTGTTCTGGCCTCTGACGTTTACTGCAGTGTCTAAAATCGGTGTCGTTCATGTTCCTGCCTGTCGAACTACCGGGCTGCCGGTACGGGAGAGGAAGGGAGGGCGGAGGACTCGGAAGTTTATGTGGCAGCTTGGGGCTGTTTTTGTGCTGGACCGTACTGGAAATGGCCGGAGTTGCTTCAAGTTTAGGCGGAGTCCGCTTGTCTTATTTAACAGGCTTCAGTAAGTAACGAGTAGTTGGCATTAAGCCGACCAACTGTCGATATTCCCCCGTGAAAAGAGGCAATTAGTCTCCTAACTCGAGCTGTTAACGAAGACCGAGTAAAATTCGCCGAGTAAATCGCATGTCCATCCACGGAAGCGCCTTTGCAGGTGTTGCAGCGAGCAGGTAATCTAATCACCACCCACGTGAAGTACAGCTGTTGGAGCGCGAGGCTGGTTGCGCCCACCGCTGTCTGCCTTTACTCGCCTGCGCTCGTGCCAAGGCGCAAGCTGGCACGACGTCTTTTCGCGGGTTTTCACGGTATTCGAAATCCTCTGTCCAGCAGTGACCGCAGTACCCTTCGTAAGCCGCTTTCACACTGGACGCGAAACGAATTTTTCGCGCGACAAATTACATTCAAAGTCAATGCAAAGACGCGAATACGCGTGTATTCGCGTCTTTGCATTGACTTTGAATGTAATCTGTCGTGCGAAAAATTCGTTTCGCGTCCGGTGTAAAAGCAGCTTTACCCTTCTGAATGTTTTCTTTTTCAACGCGCCCATCTTGGTCCGTGATGAATGCCGACAGTGCGGTACCTCTTCTCCTTCTTCTTCTTCTTTTTTTGAATTTACCAACATTGTGCTGTCCTACCGGGAAATGAAACTGAAATAGTTGTCACGTTGCTGTTGTTTTTTTGTCACTATGTGCTTATAACTGCGAGTTTCCATGGTAAACTTTGCAACGTTCGCGACGGTTTTTATGTCAGTGAACCGAGAAGGCTGTATTTACCTACCCATTTAGAGTAAATACTGAAAATGTTGATTTACTGCCAAAAATGCTGCTTGCACTCTGCGTGGTATTCACGTCGATATTTGATCTTCATCCGTGCCACACTTTCAGGGGAAAGACCCAATTTCTGTGCACAGGCGAGCAGGTGTGGCTGATGGTTACGCTCGAATTCATAATGAACCCAGGAGTACAAAGAGTGAAATGTTTGAAGTGATATTTACATGTACTGAAAACCCGTCATGGTTGTCATTGCCGATTGTCCTGGGAAATTCCACACGGTAAATGAATCATATATAGGTAGGGGGTGTGGCCCTGACAGCCAGATATTGGTGAGTGGCATCTCTGTCTGTCATTATCCCAAACATGGTAAGCAGTGAAATGTTTTGAAAGTAATGCACTGAACAATAGTAGTACTTACAGTCCATCATTTATGGTCAGACTGTAGAATTGCCGAGCGGTACTGTGGTTTTCCTTCTGTTATTTTTTATTTATCAATGAGTTTATGATTTTTTTTTTTTTCAGAAAATTTTCAAACCGCAATGATATACTATGTCAAAACTAAATATGATTCTGTAAAATGAAACATAAAATTATGAAATGAAGAAAAAATGTTGAAAAGGTGAATATCTATCTTTGTCATTTCATTCTGTATATATACCCAGTATAGCAATGCATTACAACATATCATTTATACAGGAAGCAGCACTTTGTCTCTCTATTGATCTGTGGCTGTCAGGTACAGGAAAGATGGCTGCTGTATGCAGTATTGGTCCGTGACCAAACTCTCCAGTTTGTGGGAACAGGAGAATTACAGGCAGAAGGAAGAGGCTCTGTCTGCTGTGGAGGGTTATGCTTCCTGTTTCCTGTTCCACCAAGAGATAGGACTGGGGAAAAACATATTCCACTAGATCATGATCAGTTTCTGCCATCAGAAAGTGTCCGTGTGATATTAGATTACAGTGTTTGTGAAGAGGGGAAGGAAAGGATTCCATCTCGCGAGATACTTTAATACAAAATCAATAAAAACTGGCAGAACTCCCCAGCCAAAGATCAGAGGCATACACGGACGGAGGAATAGACTGTCACGGTCTAAATCAGTAGGCCCCCCAACCTTCCCATCGGATGGTGGGGCATTACAAAACATTTTTGAAAGGCCACCTTATGTAGTTTGAGGGATTTTTCTCCAGAAATGAAATTGAGGTCAAGGTCACAAGTCAAAGGTCACATAAAATGTCCCTTAGAGGTCGTAGGTCAAATTTCTTATTTGCATCAGTTTCCTTGAACTGAACTTTTATGTGCCACAAAAAAAGACTGGAAGATTTTTAAGAACATTGAAAATTGCACAAAAAAGGCCAAGGTCACATGGAAAAGGTCAAAAGTCACAGGTTCAAGAAAGCATCCAAAGGTGCAACTACAGGATAAGGCCAAACTTCACATAGAAATTCATAAGGCCACAGTCAACAGTGGTGGAGATCTGCTCCGGAAATGTTAACAGTAATGGAGGTCATTGCTGAACAGTCAAAGGTCAGAGGTCACAAATAAAGGTAACAAAATGAAGATTTGGTCAAGGTCATAACGTTGGTTTAAAAAGGTTAGGCTAGTACAGAGTAGTGGATCCTGGTTGATGGATGCGGCATACATTGGTATCCTGGTGACCTACCTTTCTGCTGGCGGGGGTCTAATGAACAGCTGGTTTGCGGGATTTCCAGCGGAATAAATCCTGTGTGTAGACAGGGCATCTCTCAAATTTTCCGGCACTAGATGCGTCCCACTCCGTTTTTAGGCTAGTTTCTCCTGTTGAGAGACGTCGCCTACTTGCACCTCTGCGGTGGGCTCCAGTCCAAATCATTTACACCCAGCTCTCCATCCAAGTCAATGGTACCTTTGACATTGAAATACTAAGTCAATTGTTCTATTCTCATAAGAAAATGTACACACAGTTTGTATTTTTATTTTGTCTAATTGTCTCCCTGTGTGCCGTAATTTCAGTCTTGTACCCAATTTGGACAATGGAGAAATATCTTATGCACTAATCGGGAGCGAGTTATGTCTCTGTATCTTCAGCACTCTGTGAATGACGAACTCTGGCTCCAAACCGAGCAACAAATTGGCGATGAAAAATTTCACTTCTACATGCCAACATTATATTCACCGAGCCTTAGGGAAGTAGAGAGATGATGACACAGTGATGTGGTCCGTAATTTTTCGGCAGATTATGATTTGTGCTCCTATTCTATGTAGAGTTTGCTGTACCTCAAACAGCCTTGAACGTTATAGGTCATGTGTGGTCATGCACCGAGACTTTTTACTGAAATAAAGAGCCTTTCTTTGTATAACATCGTAATTAATACATTAATCATAGGAATATTACAGGAAATGGGAAACCTGATCAATGACTGCAAATCTGAGATGGGGAAACTTGCCTGGTCAGGTTTTTAATGGGAAACCTGACCAAATGATATCATTGGCAGCGCCAGACTGATGCCGAAATCTATACAGCTGTGGATCGGGGGGACTGAACAGCCGTTACACACTGCAGCCTCCTGCCAACAATCAAGTGATTGAGAAGAATGATGTAGCAGTACATTTTCTGACATTATAGTGCTTAATTACTCAATTCTTTTGCTAATTAATTGGCTGAAATGGAGACAGTGAAGTGGTGTTTTGAATGTTGGTAAGGTCGCATGACCTGTCCCCGAAATTGCGCTCCTCCTGGAATGAGAACTGCTGGCTTCCCATCCTCTTTTGAAGCCTGTCTGGCCAATCAGGGGCACTGATTATTCAAAAAGTCAAAAAGAGAATGAGGGCTGGATTTCTATGGACAGAATCGAGTATCCATACTCTTTCACTGGTTGTTATGGCAACATGTGGCCTTAACCATGAGGTGGCGGTGGCCAATTAGGACCTAAGAAGCCAGGTGAGGTTAATTAAGAGTGTAATTAACTGCTTTAATTGATCAACCAGGTGCAAAGTAGCACCATAATCCAGTCCAAACATTAGATCTCCAGAGGTGTCTCTTCATCAGAACGAAGTTAAACTCTTCAGCTATTTTGCGGTTAGGGAAATAAGCCCGATAGTACGAATTTGCGTCTCCATTCGCCCGAAAGCCCTCCGCTCGAAAAATGAAGACGCAACAGAAGTAGCCGGCTAATTCGTGAATTAGCTGGCTATTTTGCAAACTAAACCAAGAATGGGAAAATTTCCCGATCAAATTAGCGGGCTAGTAGCGTCTTCACTACAAAATAGCCAGCTATTGACATTGGGCTAATTTCAAAACTGCAAAATGGCTAGCTCATTTGAAACTTTGTTCTAATGAAGACACACCTCAGGACCAGGGTCGGCCACCCTGCCATACACTGTTACTATGGTTACTGACCCTGAGGTTTGCTGACTGTATTAAGTTGAAGAGTGATAACTCACCAGCTCGTCTCCTTCCCTGAGGATGATCATCGGTGGTAAGAGAGCTGAGATCTATGAATATGGCCAGAAGGGAATCATTGATCATTCGCAGCTCCATTAAAATTGAGATTTTTTTTTACTTTTTCATATGAAGGGAGAAAGTCTTGTCTGCGGAGCAGTTGAGCTGAAACCAGTTGGGAAACTTTATATTTCTCTGTGTGCTGTTCTCCTTAATGTAATCTCTCAGTACCGGTCTAATGCATTAAAATATCATTTCACACTGCTGGTGTCTCTCAGCCGTGCCTGTGCTGCTCTCTGAATTCCTCCATCATAACTGTCTTTTCAGTGTGTTAATGGAGAAATGTGGGAGGCATTTGGATTTCAATCTATTTGATTTGGTCTCATTATCAACTGGAAAAAAAACAGCTGGGTGGCCCACAGCTGAGGCGGGAAGGTACTGTACTGGGATCCAGATGGCTGTTGGTTCAGGTCCCAGTAACATCAGAGCAGCTGTTGGGCCCTTGAGCAAGGCCCTTAACCCCACGCTGCTCCACGTGGATCGGCCCCTGCTGGGTCGAATCAGTCGTCAGTGGCTTTGAATAAAAACTGTGTTACCAAACAAAATTAGCATGTAGTTTTTATATATCTCACCACTCTGCTTCCCTGGTCCTGACTATGTTTACCTCTGCGGTCGCTCGGATCTTAAATAATCAATTTTAAACTTTAATTAAATGGCTCACTCCCTTCATCTGGTTATGTGGGTCTGAATTAGTAGTAGATTTAGTGGTGAAAACTAAAATGGCTGAATTTACCTCGCCGAGGGACGTGGGGAAATGGACCCCCTGTAGACTATGAAATTTCACGTTTTTGGGGAGGAAATTGGTGCCCCCTGTGGCTAAAATCCTGGGACATTTTAAAGGGGGGGAGGGGAGGTAATTGCAAAATGAAACAAACCCATTGTACCATTCCGGGTGGTAAAAAATAAGCGATTTGAGCAGTTGCTGTAATTGGGGTGGCGTTTTAGCTGTGACCTCTCCATTAATTCAGACAGAGGGACGGCCTCGTCATCTCTGTGTGCCCATGCAGGTGGTGATGTAGAGGTCATCAGAGGTCATTACATTTCACCATCTCGACAGGCCTTTGTTCAGCAAAATCACTTTTCCCCCTGAGCTGCTGGCCCTGGCTGCAGCCTCCCCTGTGAAAACTTCATCTAGAGAACAGAGGGAGGCTTTAAGGAAGATAAAAATCATCCTCCGCCTGAATTAGGCTTTTTTTTCCCTCTTCTGCTAAGAACAGTTTCCCTCCTGGTTTACTGAGGCGTCAGGAGTGCAGTGTGCGGTGTGTTCAGAGATCTCGCTGCCTCTCTCAGGCCGGGGCTGGGGTACAGTCATGCGCAGTCGCTGCGATGCTGCATGTGAAATCACACGGGTTGTGTTCGGCTGCGGAGAGGGGGTTTACGGGGGGTCTTTCGGACCACTGAAGGCCATTCCCTCTCACACACTCACGACACACACTCACACACACACACACACACACACACCTGCATAGTTTGTTGTGTGGGTATGTGTTGCTCGTGATTGGTTTGTGTTGTGTGTCACTGTATATTGCGGTTAGTTAGCGTTGTGCGTCGGTGTCTGTTGCTTGTTTTTTAGTTTGTGTTGTGTGTTGGTGTGTGTTACCCTGTATATCGTGCGTTTGAGTGTGTGTGGTAGTAAAAGTCAGTCCCGTATGCTGGCGTTGTGTTAAATTTGCCTCTCAGCTGCGGTTTATGATCTTTGGTGATCTATGACTTTATGATTTATGTGTCCCTCCAGTGAGTTTGCTCGATATCATCTGTGTGCTCACTCATGCATATTATCATCTGATCATTACCTGTGCGTGTGTATGTGTCTGTGTGTGTGTGTGTGTGTGTATGTATACGTGTGTATGTGTGTATGACTGATTGACTGTGTGTTTGTGCATGTGTGAGTGACTGTGTGAATGCCTGGATGATATATCAGTATAAATGAAATACTGCATGAAATACGTGCCAGGATGTGAATTTTGCTGTACGATCCATATTGGCAGAGAAAAACTTTGGTCTTCACGTAAGAGCACCAGTGGTAGTATCGGAGAGGAAAAATGGCGGGTCATTAAGGAGGGCTCGCTGGCCTGGGGCTGCAATGACATTGGTTCAGGCCAGTTGATTTGATTGGACACTAGACGAATCAGTTAGTTACCCCATTCTGATTGGATACTTGTTCTCCTTTACATGCATGTTCCGTCTAAAATCTGAGATAAGGCTCACACCACATTATTATCACCCAAAATAAAAAAAAAAGATTCATTTTAGGCCATATCCTCCAGCTGTATCATGCACAGTTATTATACGAGAGGTTTTGTTGTGTTTGAGTTATTGTATAGAAAGAATAGCACCACTGTAATATGTGGCCTAGTTGAGCCTGTGTAATGGCCCAGTATCTCACTGGCATTGATTGCAGAAATCCAGTAGACCCACCTGCCATGATAAAAGCCTCCGCTGTAGTTTCTCAGGTTTGGTGCAAGGCAGATCAGCTCTCTGAGGTCCAGTTTTCAAACGCTAGCATGTTGTGCAGGGTGGGGCCAGAGTTTGCAAGTGCGGCCGGCAAGACTGGGTCGTCACTTGTGCATCTGATTCATTGACTTGTCCGGTTCTTGATTCACCTACGTAATATTTCTCGATTGTCCAACTGGCAATCTTGCTTAACAAAGTGATACGCAAGGAGACGCCCAACAAATAAAAACTCCCTCAGCATGGTGCATTTTCATGTGGAATAAAATAGTTCACTTTGTGTTTTTATGTAAAGTTACCATAGACTGAGATGGAATGAAATGGGAGTTTATCTGTGTCAGCTCATGAGCTTAAAATTGAGAACGCCCAGAACATCCCTTTCAACTAATAATTGGTCTTACGCTGTTTTCATTTTTTTTTAATTAATATTGCATGAACTCGGAAAACACTCAGTGCTATTTGGTGTGGCCAGTAATCCTCATTAAGGAAGGATGAGAAATACAACGCGTTATTTTGAAGCAAAATTGCATTTCAATCCACATTAATGAGTTGTGGATACTTGCCTGAAATTTCTTTTCTTTGTTCAATTGAAACGGTTGTGAAGGGCGGGTTTGTTGATGCAATGCAGGATGTATTAAAAGCAAACACTGATGATGACAGAGTAGTTTACCTATGTTGTAAAATGAACAAAACATTTTTCTGTTTTGAATTCACTTGCCTATTTAATCACCACGTCACTGCATTAAGAAGGAAGCTGTGTGATTACTCGCTGATGAATTTTTCTTAACATTGGAAAACTTTTCAATCAAGGA
The DNA here is from genome assembly GCA_029692085.1 of Gymnothorax javanicus. Classification (NCBI taxonomy): domain Eukaryota; kingdom Metazoa; phylum Chordata; class Actinopteri; order Anguilliformes; family Muraenidae; genus Gymnothorax; species Gymnothorax javanicus. The sequence goes on along the minus strand of CM056204.1, from coordinate 2,243,799 downwards.
AAGCAGATCAGGGCTACTTATTAATTAATAGGGATTTTTTTGTGCCTCCTCTAATTTCAGCCGCCCGGCCGTCACTGGGGCCTGTATACGATCCGTACTGGAGCTAACCGCTGTGGCGCTAATGGCCAGCGTCTCTCAAGAAGGCCAGAAAATAAGCCTCGAAAATTAAGCTCAGTCATGACCACTCGGGTGTAACCGATAGCATCGCTACAGCGCTGCCTCTTTTCCCACAATGCTCCACTCTGCCACCTGATTCTGACAGACAGCCAGCCCGGTGAGCTGCTAGATCAATAGATATCCCAGATAGCCCTGTTCACTGCCCCGTCTGTAAGAGCTGGTTTCACACTGGAGTGTATGGTGGGGGACATTATTCTGTTGTGATGAGTTTGCTCTGTCAGTGGCTGTATTGCTTGGTTGGAGTTTAGGTGTCATTGATTGGGGTCATAGAACTGTGATTTCTGTGAATTCAGTTTTATGCACTACGCATGAGTAATTTAATTTTGCATATTTGATATTATTGCTTTAATGGGCTGCACCTGCTGGTCGTGTGATGTTTATCAGTGTTTGAATTGGAAAGGTGTTGCTGTTTATCTTTAATGAAATTGAAATGAAAGAATTTGCATGAGCCATCAGGTGCTGCTCTGAGGCTGCGCGGGGGCGGTTATTGAAAGGGCTGTTTATTTGCTGTAGTGGATAGAGTCCTGCCTCAGCGCTTTCAGAACCGTCTCGCTGCGAGCCCGAGTGTGTCGCTCGCTCCGTAATCCGCCGTTCCAGCCGAATAGTTCGCGGTTGGCCCAAAGGAATGGCTCGTCAGCGAGCCTCGGACTCCCGCGATGGGGCCGCGTCGCTCTGCATTGCCGAGTTTAACCGTGACGAACCGCGTGTTTGCGGGACACGTGGAGAGAGCCGGCATTCCTCCGCCCGTTTATGTTTGCGCACTCTGCTGCCTCGCGTTACATTCGCGTGGCAGAGATTCTGGGGCAGCGCGTGACCGATGTTTTTTTTTTTTTTTTTACCGCAAAGGGCCGTCATGGTGTTCAGGCTCTCCCACACAACAGTCAAGATCTGCACCTGTCACAGAGCAAAATGGGCCTTTTTATTAGAAATGTTAGTGAAACGAAAATTAATTGCTTACGGGTTATAATGGGCTCATCAATACATTTCAGGCATTTCAGCAACAATAGGCTCCTCTCAGAATTAAATCAGATCACAATTAACACAATAACACATTTGACCCTGAATTTAGGCTGAACCACTCTTGTCTCCAGCTCCTTCTGTCTCAAAACCCCACTCTTTGCCCCGGCCTGCAATATTCCTCATTTAGTATTTTTGGCTGCCTGATTGCAGTTAAGCGTGCATACTTCTAGGCCATATAATGCATTGATGATTCTGATAGGTTTGGCTTCTGCCCGTCCCGGTGAGATGTTGCCCCTGTTTTCTGTGCTCTCATCTCTCTTTATTATAGTATATTCTGTGTAATACCATAAAACATGAGCTTGGCATTTATCAAGTTATTGCTCTGAGCCCCTCAATCGTGAAAAACGTTAAAGAAGTAGAATTGAATTGATTTGAATTGAATTGAAAGCCAATGGCCTATATGATATGCATAATTATTTCTAGCTGTGTGAAGAAGCATTTAATAAATGATTTTGAATCGATGCAGTGACATTTTTCTTACTGACTCATACACCATGTGTAGAATCCTTGTTTGATTTCTGTCCGCTGGAGTACATACAGCAGTTTATGAACTGAAATAATTAAATATGCTTTGTAGCCTGTAGGAGAGCGTGGTGAAGTTTTGTATGATTGTTAAATCTGGATAATTCAGCTGATGGCGTGTGGAGTTAACACTTATAAGAGCTCCAGCATCACTGCAGTCTAGTTGGCAGGTTCTACCTGTTTAAAATAGGTAATAATTAATACGTTTCCTCTTGAGGGCTCTTTATAAAACAACACGTTATAATGTGTTGGGAGTAATTTCCCCCAGGTTTGTGTGCTGTGGCCTGGTGTTTATCTTTTCTGATTTATGTTCCAATGTTGTGCTTTTGGCTTTGCTATGTCTCTCGGGACATTAAAGTTTAAAGTAGGAGTTAAAAGTGTAGAGTGACATCACCGTGAGCAGTGATCTCAGAGCCTCAATGCGACGCTCGAGAAAGTTTTGGGATTGGTGTAGCAATATTTCACACGCACAGAGGTAACAAAACTGGAGTTACCAAACATGTTTTTTATATATATATATATATATATATATAAAAATTTTTTTTTTTCTAACCTTCATCCTACCGGCCAATTTTACACACACAAACTACCAGGCGGGGTCCGAGGGAATACCTTGAAGTCAATGCAATAAGAACAAATTCAATGCAGCAAACACACATAAATCCACTACTGCTGAATATCAATGATGTATTATAAATGCAATAACACTGCAATAATATTGCAATAACTAGCATACACTTAGCAAATTATAGCACCACAAAATAAATTTTGGCATCATATACATGATTTTAGCAGCTCATGCAGCTGTAGAACATTCTGGATACAACTTCTGTCTTTTCTTACAGAATTTAAAACAAAAAACTAATTGTAAAATAATTGAGGGCTTTTGTTTAGTAGTGTTGGCCTAAAGGCCTCTGCTGCTGTGTATTTAGCTTGTCTTTGTCTGTTGGACATTATGAATCTGAAACAACCAAACAGAAGTTAACTTTCAGTGTGCTGTTCAATTATAAAATAAAAGACAGATAAGTTTTACTCTGGGGTCCAGTTGGACCCCAGTAACAAATTAATTATACCTTCACAATGCAAAAAGCTGATCTACCGGTGCTTTAGTGTTTTAATTAAGACATAAATTCTGACAAATTCATAAAACGATGAGGCAGTATGTCACATATTTTTAAAATGGCAAAAGAATATATAGGTTCGGGGTCCAGATGGACCCCACTTGGTAGGATGAAGGTTAATAAAGATCAGTATGCGGCAGGCTTCTTATTTACGCATAACAGAGAACTGCAAAAAGGCTGTCACTGGGAATTTAAGCTTTTTTTTTTTAGAGTAGATGTCTCCTCCAATTTTTCCACTTGCAGAAATTAAATGGGCTGCTATTACAAATACCCTGATAATTCTGCTTCATTATTCAATAGCTGTTGTGAGGCAGTGACCCCTGGTTATGAGTGTCACTTTGACAAATGTAGCGGCGAGTCTTGTCAGGATGTGAAAAATGGGATGATGGTGCCCATTTGAGTTTAGATTTATAGGAAAAAACTCTCACTCAGCCATTTTGAGTGACTGGTAAGATGGCCATTATGCCCAGGGCAGTTATTGTGTTAGCAGGGCACAGCTCACAGAAGCCATGGTTTGTGATGAGCGCGCATGACCTGCACTTTATAAAAGATTGCGCCAAACTACACAGGGCAATTAAAGTGCTAATTGAGGGGTAAAATCATATTGTGTTCTGTCCCTGTCAGTCCTGTTCTCACACGGAGCACTGTTGCTGTCCTTCTGGGGTCTAATCTTTCAGATCAGTACCGGCTTTTCACTTTCCTGATATTTCAATATTCCTTCCAGAACTTCTTGAATTCCTTGTTCCGTTTCGATGATTCCTTGGATGCTGTCAGTCATTATGGTTTTACTATGTTTCTCTTCGAGGAAGTGCCCATGATTGGTAAGTTTTAAGATTATATGTTCTGTTTGGTTGGTTTTGGGATTAAATATTGTTTGGGTAGTTTCAAGACCACATGTCTGCTCTGATTGGTTCGTTCTGGCTCTGATGTGGTGTTATGTGGGTAATGTAGTCCATATGTTCTTCTGCATGAAGGATGTGGTGACTGCAGTGAGAGAGTCAGTATTATGGGCAATATAGTCCTTATGCTCCCCTACAAAGAGAGTAATGTTTATGGGTAATGTGGTCCTACTGCTCCACTGTACTGGAAGTAGTTCTTATGGACAATGCAGTCTCATTGCTCTGCTGCGTGAGGAGATGGAGATTGTTTTTGGTGAGGGGTTGTTATGGGTAATTGAGTTTGCCTTCCCCCTGCATGGGGTTTGGTGATTATTGTTAGTTTTATCCTCTTGCCACTCTCCACAAAGGAGTTAGTTACTACTGGAGGAGCTTTGTGGGTAATGTAGTTTCCATGTTAGGGACTGCTGTAGCTGAGAGGTGCATGTGGGAAATGTAGTCCCCATGCAAAAGGCTGATGTAGTAGAATAGTCCATATTAGTAATGTAGTCCCTATGTCTGGGTATGCTGTTTGAGTGAGGTGCTTATGGGTAATATAGTTCCCATGTTTAGGCTCTGCTGTAGCAGAGGGTGCATGTGGGGATTATAGTCCCCATGTTAAAGGCTGATGCGGGAAAATGATCCCTGTGGGTGGTTTAGTGTAGTCCCCCTGTTTGGGAATGCTGTTGAAGGCAGGTGGCTATGGGTAATGTCACCATGATGAGGACAGCTGTTGGGGAGAGATACTTATGGGAAATGTAGTCCCCTTGTTGAAGTGCCGGAGGGGGATGGTGACTGCTGTTGGCAAAGGCTGATCCATGACCTGTTGGGGCTGTGCTCATTTTTTTTTTACAAACAACAAACAACCTTCCGACTCATCTTTCATCCCCCTCCATTTCATGTTTAGCATTTCTTCTGTAAGGAGGAAAAAGCCGTCCTTCCCTTGAAAAGTGACGTTGATTAATCGCTGTGGATGCAGTGGCTGTGGACAGCTCTGCACTGTTAGCAGAAAATCTCCAGCCTCTTAGAAATGCAGCAAATGTGGTGCTTAATCATGGGGAAAGGGTGACTGTTACATCCCTGCGCTGAAGAACCTCAAACCCTCCTGCCCGGATGAGAAAAATGGTGTCTTTAGCTGGGGGGGATGGAGAGAGCTTTGAGTCCCTGTGATTAATGAAACTGATTTTGAGCTTCTTGCTGTACGCGACATGTTTGCATGGTGTTTGGATGATGCCGTTTTTTTGTCCTGTCAATCAAAAAAAAAAAAAAAAAAAAAAAGAACTGAATTTTAAGAGCGAGGGGAGAGGAAGGTATGGACCAGTCGGGGTTTTTTATTTTATGTATTTATTTCATCATCTATACATTAATTTACTGTTTTAGCCATTTGAGTCTGATGTCATGCAGGGCAAGCGCTTTATAATTTTTGAGAAGGAGAAGGATAGCAGGGGAGAGAGGGAGGGGAGGGAGAGAGGGAGCGTTAACAGACGGAGAGGTAAAGGAGGGAGGGGGCAGACGGAGGTGAGTGATGAGGAGGGGGGAGATGGAAGGTGGTTGAGGGGCGGAGTCCCGCATCAAGGGATTACATCATACAGCCGCCGGCCAGACACGCCCACATGCGCTGGAGCGTGCTCTTTCTACCTCTCTCTCTCTCTCTGTCTCTGTCTCTGTCTCACACACTCTCACCCCTCACTCTCTCATCCCTCTCTCTCTCTCTCTCTGCATTCACTTCTCACGATGACTTCACCCCTAATGAGAGAGAGGGAGTGAGGGGGGGGGATGGGAAAGAGAGGCAGAGAGAGAGAGGGACGGGGAAGAGAGACCGAGGGAGAGAGACAGAGAGAGTAATGAGGAGGGATCTATTGTTTCCTGTCTTCCTCATGACTCAGTCCTGTTCCTCTCTCCCTTTAGTGAAGATCCCCCCCCCGGGGCTCATTCAGTGCTACTTAAATCCCAGGGAACAGTTTCATTTGGCCCTCACTGGCCCATATAAATCTTGCTAAAGGGCGGAATCTCAAATACTCTCCTCTGATGGCCCCATTTACACCTGTGTTAATGGAAGGTCTCTAATCTTTCATTATGTGTGTGTGTGTGTGTGTGTGTGTGTGTGAGTGCGTGCGTGCAGGTATTTGTTCAGAGACGTTTATTAGGTACTGAAAGCCCTGCACAGCGATTCTGAGATGACCCACCAGGTGCTTGTTTAGTATTTATTGGGTTATGAGTCACCGCCTGTGTGAGAGGTGTAAGAGGAGACGAGGGCAAAGCTATACGGCCACTGCCAGTGTAACAGGGCTCTGAGCCGCCTTTGTTTTACACACATGAGCGTAACTCAAGTCTGACACGAGTCCCACACGGGTCTGACATGAGTCCACACAGGTTCAACACGAGTCCAACACAAGTACCACACGAGTCCAACACAAGTACCACACGAGTCCCACACAGGTCCAACATGAGTCCGACACGAGTCCCACAGGGGTCTGACACAAGTCCAACACGGGTCCTACATGAGTCCAACACGAGTCTGACATGAGTTCGACACGAGTCTGACAGGGGTCCGACACAAGTCCAACACGGGTCCTACATGAGTCCGACATGAGTCCTACACGGGTCCAACATGAGTCTGTCATGAGTCCCACAGGGGTCGGACAGGAGTTCCACACGAGTCCGACAAGAGTCCAACACGAGTCCCACACTGGCCCGACAGGAGTCCCGCAGGGGTCCAACACAGTTCAAACTTGTGTGACTCGATTCTAAAACCAGTCTGAAGTCTTGCTCAAGTCTTAGATTTCTTGCGCTTGCAACTTCTTGTAAGACAGGTGATTATATGCAATATTGTTTTTAATTTTGTCTGTATTAGTTGTGTGTTCAGGTGTACAGGACAGTCTAAGTATTTGGACAGCGATGGCATTTTGTTTCAGTTTGGCTCTCAACTCCAGCAAATTGAAATGAAACAATAAGTGTGCGGTTAACATATGAACCCTCAACTTTAACTTGAACATATTCACATTTATTTCCGTGATTAATTGTTTTGGGTGTTGAAGGCATTTTTGTTCATACTGGGTGTCCAAGCAACAGCCAATCATAAGAGGCACTGGTATAAATACTAGCTTTGTGAATCTCACGCCCTTCTGTCTTTGAGACTGGTTCAGGTATGGGTTGCAGTGATGTTGCTAGGTGCGCGTCCTGCGTCGCTGACGCATTTAAATCTGAAAGGATGTAGTAAACTCACTATCCCGGACGCACCTCATTTTTCCCATGAAAAACGATACACTGGGCCGATTTCACAAAAGCCTTTTAAGGTTTACCCGCGGATAACTTTCTTAATCGCGCATTTAGCATGGGTATAATTTTAATCACCGTTTCACGAGGAGCAACTGTCCGCGTGCGTCTAAATATTTTAAACACCTGCGGTCAAATAACAAAAGAAAACTTAAACACTCGTGAAGGTATGTAACTCGCGAAAACTACTACCACAGCTTGATTTGCACCTAAATAAGTGACGCCGACCTGCCTTCATCTGGTTGCCTGGTAGATTTTGAGCAAGACTTACACCTTTACTGGAAAAGAAATGCATAAATAAAATAAATGAAATAAATGCATAAATTAGTTGCTTTCTTCAGTTTCTTATTCACTTAATAGAGGGGTTTTGCAACGCGACGTTTTTCGTTTACATCTACGTTTACGTTTTCTAAAATGGCTACCGTGAGTGAAGTCCGAACTGCATTTTTACTCTTCACCGATAATGAAAGCACGAATGCGTGTGTGAAATCACCACGAATGCCGAGGATGAAACAGTTTTGGTGAAGTTTGCGTCTGACGTCAGCATCTTGCTCACGTCCACAGAACACGCAAAGAAAGTTTGACATTCAATGAAGCGAAGTGAAATTCTCGCCACGTTCTCTTTGCCGACATCTCTGTGCGAAATGCGTGTCCACAACACAACTACCCTTACATACGGGGTTATGAACCGGTAACGACCATTGGAAATGCCCATTAGGCAATGGCAGATTTTGAACATACATGAATATATCTGTTAATTATAACCATATACCATCAAAGGAGTTGAACTCTACAATTTAAGAAATAGAAGAATATAAGAAATGGAAAGAAATAATTTTTTTCATTGGGGACCCATTGAATTTCCCAGGGACCCATTCAAATCACCACCTGTGGGTCCCGGGGACTCACTAAATTGAAAACTTATCAACATCACTGGGTTGATTCAATTTTGTGGTGATTTTTAGATAAACGGTTCTGTGGTTATTGACAGCTGTCCTATCAAGTGTCCGTCTGTCCCTGTCCGAGAGCAGCTGTTTGCTGCTGCTGTTTTTTTGCTGTTTGTCATAGTTGTTGACATTGTTCCCTGACTCGCCTTAAATAATTTTTGCCTTTTTTTTTTTTTTTTTTTTTTTTTTTTTTACAGAAGCAACTGCAACTCAAGCAACGACTGTTTGGCTCCTTTGGCGCTTCAATATTTTTCTCATCTTGCATTGGAGACTTAGCCAGCAAAGAGCTGCTGCTTCGGTATTTTTTAAGGTTACTTATTCTGATCATAAGCGATCAGTTTCATCGGAATTACCTGTGTAGATGCTTTTTTTACTCTTGATTAAGAGACTTAAAAAGGTAAAGCCTTTTTTAGGGGTATTTCTAATATTGGGTTCATACAATGCTAACTTCATTTACCCAGCCTTCCTGTACTGCGGATGACTGAAGCTTCATCCTTTCATTCCGGGCCGCTGGTTCCCCTGCCTGGTTGTTTTGGACCTCCTGTCTTTCACTCCCTGTTTTCCAGGCCCTGTGATTTTGAGCCCTTTATATTCGGGGCCCCGTGATTTTGAGCCTTTTATATTTGGGGCCTCATGATTTTGAGCCCTTTATATTTGGGGCCCTGTGATTTTGAGCATTTTATTTTCCAGGCCTCTTGATTTTGAGCCCTGTATTTTTGCAGCCTTGTGACTTTGAGGCCTTTATTTTAGGGACCCCGTGATTTTGAGCCCTGTATTTTCGCGGCCTTGTGATTTTGAGCCTTTTATATTTGGGGCCTCATGATTTTGAGCCCTTTATATTTGGGGCCCTGTGATTTTGAGCCCTTTATATTCGGTGCCCTGTGATGTTGAGCATTTTATTTTCCAGGCCTCTTGATTTTGAGCCCTGTATTTTCGCAGCCTTGTGATTTTGAGTCCTTTATTTTAGGGACCCCGTGATTTTGAGCCCTTTATTTTTGGGGCCCGTTGATTTTGAGCCCTGTATTTTCGGGCGGTCATGTTTTTCGGGGCCTCCTGTTTCTTTGGGCCCAGTGATTGTGGCTCCTCTGCGGTGTGTTGCTGAACACTGGCCTGTTAAAAGGCTGCTGTAGTACTGTAGAGCTCTGCAATCGGCCCTCGGGTCTCGTTTATATGACAGCTTCCTAAAATCTGCACTGCAAATTACAGGAGCTCAGGTTCAGTACCGGAGCTCATCTCCATGGTTACGTGGCGGTCAGGTGGGGACAAACCGAGGTCTGCCATGCAGGACGTGTGAATGGCGGTAACCCCATTGATCCTCAATATGTGTGAATGTTGCTTGTGTGTGTGTGTGTGTGTGTGTGTGTGTATAATGTGTTTGTATATCCAGCAGCCCTGACTCAGATTGGTCTGTGTGTGTTAATGGTGAATAATCCCCTCATTGATGCTTCATCTTTACTGCTGGCTCAATGAATGATTCCCCCTCCCCCCACCTACTCTCTCTCACACACACACACACTAACACCTTCTCACACACACATTCACACCCGCACGTGTGCGCCGTGTTCCACACACTAATAAAACCGTTTCCTTGACTCTAGCCATTGGCTCTTTTGAGATTAGCAGTCGAATGAACTCAGTTTAACACCCTCGCGTGGCCACAGAGAGACGGCACTCCGCTCTGCTGCTCACCCCTGTCCTCTCTTATCTCCACTCCGGCCACTCGTACAGCCTCCTGCTTATGGTATATGGCTTCAGCAGGTCGTTAGCTCAAACCCCATTGGAGCCACCACAAGATCAGTGCAGCTGTTTGGCCCCTGAACAAGGCCCTTGACTCCACTTTGCTGCAGGGGGGACCCTGGCCCCTGCTTAATCTAGTCAAGGGTTAAATCAGACTGAATTGTTTCAGCAGTAACAGGAGTGTAATAGGATCAGCTCAGTGCCCAAGCCTTATGTGTGGAAACAGCGTTTAACTGTTCACTATACAGGGCTCTCCAGTGAGGTCGTTTTGTTCTAAATCTGATCTATACTGATTGGAAAAATCGTTTACTAACTCAAGTACTTACGATGTTCTGGTGCACTGCTAAATTTCTCAGTGGGATTCATGAATGTCTTGGAGATCAGCGCTAGAGCTTGGGCTTATGGTGAATGGACCCTTTGTACTGTGGCTTAATATAATGCCGTAAGTGTCTGGACAGGCCTGGCTCTGTATTGAAGCATATTGGATTTGGGAAAACAATGAGTTTTAGGTGGAAATGCGAGTTGTCTGCTTTAATTTGACAGCATAGACATACATATTGGGTCATCTTGGGAATTATGGCCATTTTTATGACATGGAGTCGATTCTAATTCTTAAGACTGTCCCGCACCTGTGGTTTGCTGACTGGCTGTTCCTCATGGACCCGCGCACCCCTTTTACCTCTCCTCTCCCTCTGATTGGCCGGTTTCCGCAGATCCGATTGGCCCTCAGGTGAGCCACCATGAGTGAGGGGGAGGGGCAGTTCTACAGCGTTCAGGTGGGCGACTCCACCTTCACTGTACTGAAGAGGTACCAGCAGCTGCGTGCGATTGGCTCAGGAGCCCAGGGCATTGTCTGGTAAGAGATGACTCTACCCCCTTGCCTGCCACGCCCTCTGGCCTCACAAGAGCAGCTGCTGTTTGTTCTTTCGGCCAATCACATTCATCGATGCTACAAACACTTGTATATCCCTTTTTAAGTGTGACATCACAGAATGATTAGAATGTCTATCGCTGAAAGTTCCAATGCTGATGTAACAATGATTTATGAAAGCAATGGAGTTCTAGACCGAAAGTAAATATTTATACATTTCAGAAAATCTATTCTCTGCGGAGTTTTAACAAACCTAAACCTTCTGACTACTGCTTATTTCTGCCTATTACTTGCTTCTTAAAATGAACTTTTTACTTGCGCTATGTGTTATAAAGCCTATGTTAAGGTGTTATAAGCACTGGGTAACACCTGTCATAACCAGTCGCAGCAGTGTATTATACCACACAACAGATTTTATGTCACCATTACTTTTTATCTGCCGTCACAGTGTAGCTATCATCTTCAGTCTGTTTTCTGGAATTTTCTGTATGCATAATGACAGGGTTGTATCATTTATGAGTTGTAATCAGCAGTTATGGCCTATAATTGGTCTTTATCATGCTTACACAGGGTTTATGTCACGCTGTTAAATTTAGGAGTTACAGCAGTATAGTAGAGCTTCTCTAATTTATTCTACTACCACCACCTCCAGTATTGCAGTTGCCAATGGCTGGAGTCATTACCACCCACAAACTCCCATAGGACCTGAGTTAAAGTGCTGATGGTGAGATTATTTATGTCCACAGCATTTATTAGCCTTGCGCTACAAAGATGCTGAGTGTATCCATGTGGGAGATGGGTGATCGTTACTGATGTGGCTGCAGTTCTTTTGGGTTCCGTCATTCCCTTTCATCTCAATTACATTCAATTCATGAGGCTTTATTGGCATGACTGCATGCAATACAATGTTGACAAAGCATATTAACACAAATTGTACAATAGTAATACATACGAATAATAATCTCTCTCTCTTTTTCTCTCTCTTTCTCTCCTCCCCTCTCCCCCTCTCTCTCTCTCTCTCTCTCCCTCTCTCTCTCTCTCTTTCACTCACTCACTCACTCACAGCTCTGCTCTGGACACAGTTTTGGGGATCCCCGTTGCGGTGAAGAAGTTGAGCCGGCCGTTTCAGAACCAGACGCACGCCAAACGGGCCTACAGGGAGCTGGTGCTGCTCAAATGTGTCAATCATAAAAATGTGGGTCCCTGTCGCTACAGGAACTGCATTCCACACTCAGAGCCTACTTCCTGTTCACCACATCTGCTATCTCTCTTTAAAAAAAAAAAAAAAAAACTCTTATATCGCGGTGCTGTTCATTCAGTTGCATGATGAATTTTTTCACTTCTTTATTTGGTAATGATTTATGCAATATTGTCTTGTGTCCTTATTCCCTTTATACCCCCGACCCATAAGGTATAAAGTATGTAACAAAGAATTTCTGTCCGTCCTTCCCTCCATCTGCCCATCCGCACCAGTGTGTCCAACCGATTTCTCAAAAACAGCTTATCAGTTTATCAGCTTATCACACATGTTGTATACAGGCTGGAATGTGAGTGCGGGTGCTTCTATATAGGACGCACTAAACAACAACTCACGGACCGACTTGCAGAGCACAAGTACGCAATGAAGTCTATGAATCCAAATTATCCCATGGCATTGCATCTCCAGGAGGCTGGACACACAGATTTAAAGAGTTTAAGAGCAATGGTCATTGAAGTCATACCTAGGAGTGCAGGGGTGAGGACAGACCTCGCCGGCTTCTCCAGAGAGAGACGTGGTGGATTGTGAAATTAAAGGCCACCACTTTTCCAGGTTTAAATGATGATGTGGACTTCTCTCCATTTCTATAGTTGCTGCATGTCACAATATGCTGAAGCATAATGCTTTGTTTAGGCTTTTGTACATTTGTTTTTATCAGATGGATGTGCAATTGCTGTCAAATTGATAGATACTAATGCAGTGCCCGTAGGAAGTATGTATTCCTATAGAAAAGTGGGAGCTTAAGTAGCTTTTTCATAGATGGCCAAATGAGGCTGTGTTGGCTTCTGAGACCAGCGTTTATTTGTCAGAGGAAGATAGGGACAAAATAAACTGCTAACGCAGCATTTCGAACGGTATCCAGCAATAGGTGAGAAACACTAGCAAGTGAAATCACAGGTAAGAGAATGGACAGTGGTCTCAAAATTAATGCGATAAAGCAACGAATAGCCTATCCGCAAGCACATGCTATAAAAAACTGCGGGAGTATCAATCAAGACTGCACATACGCGGTACTTTGCATCGTAAAGAAGAGCTGGACATGAAAATAAAATATTGAAAACATACTTTGGTATGGGAACTTTAGGCAATGTTTTAGTCAATCAGACCATGTTCTGGCCATGTCAGCAAGCACGATGAGCAGATGAGAACAGCGTGGTGAAACTTAAGAAATAGCCTACTTACAGATGAGAATCCCATAAGCCTATGCAAACTTTCCGGTGACCAAGAGCGGTATAGCAGTAGCATATGGGATTCTTTTAACTTTTTTTTTCCTGAGGTGTGGCTATAGCTGAGAGCGAGAGCGCTAACTTTTTTTCCTGAGGCGTGGCTATAGCTGAGAGCAAGAGCGCGGCAAGCTAGATAGGTGACACAGGCGTATGGGATTGTCACTTTTTGAAAATTAATCGAAAAAGCTTCAAAATGAAGGATGCACACCATCGTGCCATGCGCATGCCATATCCGAAAGATTAGGCCAATCTGACAAACAGTCAGAGAGATATGCGAGCCGCAGACACACAGACAGACACTCAGACAGACGTTTTTTGCTTTATAGATAGATAGAACTGCAGATATGTGTATGAGTTGTGTAATTTGGGATTTTCCTTGTTATTGGTATTTAACTTGCTGATGGATGTGAAAAAGTTGTTGGGCTTGGTAATTGAATGATTAGTATTTGTAATTAGTCTATCTGTGCAGGTATGGGGGTGGGTCTTGGGTCATGTGACCTTTCCCACATCTTTCTACCTTTAAATGCATTCACCTGTCTGTCTGGTATGCCCTGATGAAGACTGAATAGTTGAAACGCGTTGGCGTGTAGCCAAGTTTGATTAAAGGCTTTTTATATATTTGACAGGAGTGCCTCAAATCTCCATTTTTTTTCAGCTTATCAGATTGTTTTCAGATTAAAGTCATGCATTCTACACTTCATGGAGAGGTGCAGTGCCAATTTATATGAAAATATTATAGAATATATAATCTCTTCAATGCATAAGGGTC
>CM056204.1:2085000-2225000 GCA_029692085.1 Gymnothorax javanicus | reverse complement strand
CTCTGCACATTTTTGATAATGTGCTATTTTTTTGTGTTCTAATTAAGATTTTACATTTGATTAGACTGGTTTGATTACCCAGGGCACATTAAGGTTTGAAATCAAGCACTTCGGATGTCTGTGAGGAAGTTGTTATGCTGGGTTGTGAAATATCTGATTGAACTGCACAGTTGGGTGTCAATTCCATTTCAAATCTCCAAAAATATTCTCAGGGATGAGTCTGACCGCAGACTCGTTTCTCTGATTCATGCACAGAATTTCAATAAGTGAACCATAATGTACTTCAGCTAGGAGCTTTACTGAGCTGGACCTAGTGGTTCACTAGCAGTCAAAATTTTCGAGAAAATTGTAAGCAAAATGTAAGCAGTCACAACTTCAGTCAGTTACCACAAATGGTGGACAAAGGCATTTTGTTTCTCAGGCCAGCTACCCAGATTTTGAGATTAACAAGGTACAGCTCCTCTCCTGCAGTGGATATAGGGTGGGATTCGAGGAAAGGTATTTGTGACGGACAGTGTGACAGAAGCTCACACGGACCTAACATAGGAGAACAGCAAGCTGTCCCAGTGTTAAGAGTGGAATTCCAACGCCGAAAATGAGATTATGCAATCGGACCGAAGCTGTGTGTCCCTAAACAAACTTTCCCACCCAATACCAGCTGCGCACACATGCGCTCACACACAAACGCACACACACACACTCACACACACACACAAAAACCAGCTGTGTAATATGCTCCACACCCATGTGTCAGTGTGTTAGCAGTGTGTGTGTGTGTATGAGTATAAGAGAGAGAGACGGAGAGAGAGGGTGAGCGTGAGAGATGGAGAGAGAGAAGCAGTGTGAGTGAGGGAGGCCAGGAGAACTTTAGGGGGTGGAGTGATAACAGTCGAGAAGGACAGAGAAAAAGAGAGAGAGAGAGAGAGTTAGCATGTCTTGCGCTTAGAGCAAGGGAGTAGATTGGGTCAAATCGTTGCCATGGGGATGGCTGTTGTCAGTCCCCCACCCCACCCCCTCCTGGTCTCAGCTGCCTATATTTGAACACGCGCGCACACACACACACTCACACACACATATCAACCTGCACTGATAACTCTTACCAGCCCTCCTCCCGGAGTCCCAACCCTTGGCTGCTCAATTCTGTAAGACTGGAAGAGGAGCTGAAGCCATTTTGGATCAGCACCGGTCGGAAAAGTCTCTGTTTCTTATGGAAACGAGATAATATCTCCGGCCTTAAAAGGGCAACGTAGTACTGGGGTGGCTGTGTCTGGACTGAGGTTAAACTTTGTACCACCCGTCTGCAATCTGACTGCTATGCGTGGCATAGTCATGGCACGTCCAAATGAAAGGTTTCCCTGGGTTTCCCGCAGTACTGTCTCATTTGCAATGTGGCAGTTGCATTCGGTGCCTGATTTTGTTCACTGTTAATATGAAGCTCAAAATGCTGTTTCTGTCAGTGCAGCAATCAACACACACCCATCAGAGTAATGGCAAAAAGAGTTGGTTACAAATTGTTGAAAAGAGAGAGAGCACTCGCTATCTCAGGAACACCAAAGGAAGACCATAGATAGCCACTGGGGTAGATGACATAAGATTTCTTTCCCTGGTGAAGAAAAACTTTCACAGGATTTTTCCAGATTGAGAACACTCTCTAGGAGGAAAGCTCATCTGTGTAATTATTTTCAACGGAGAGAAGACTTCACCAGATTAAACACAGAGATTCTAAGCCACATGTTGGCGTCAAATATGGGAAGTCTGATAAAACATTCAAAAATCCTGTTCAGTTCTGGAACAGCATCCTATGGAGTGATTTGACTCAGATGAAATTACGGGAAGAGAATTATAGAAAAAGGAGTGTAAAATTATCGAGAGGGGAAGAAATGTCTCAAGATTTGTAGCATGTCCCTTCATCTCTGAACTGTGGTCATACGTGGACAGCTGTCAGTGGAAGCAGTTTTATTGAATTTATTGAGGATGTGATTGGTGATAAATGCTGCAGGATGAATTATGTATTGTATAGGGCTGCATTTAGATTCAGTCGAATGGTGTAAGACTCATCGGATGACTTCACCAAACTGAGACTAATGACGATGTTAATGGGTTTCAGACTTCACTGAGTCATTGACTGCAAAGAATTTGCAACTGAGTATTAAAAATGGCAATTTAATGTATTATAATGTTATTATGTTAGTTTTTCCAAGGACTTTTGAGAACCTGAAAGTGGGGTGAAGGTGTATGTATAAATAATTGTAATTCGTTAAATGCTTATCTGAAAATTATCTGAAAGTCGATCCTTCGGGCACATTCTGATTTGTTTATTTCAGGCCTGTTGCAGTGACACACAGATCCAGAATGATGAAACTGTGTTGCTGTCCCAATACTTATGTTCCTGACTCTCTCTCTCTCTCTCCTCTCTGTTGTCAGTGGATATCTGGTCAGTGGGCTGCATCATGGGAGAGATGGTGAAGGGGAACGTCATCTTCCAGGGGACTGACCGTATCCTTTTATTGCTGTATATCTCTCTCTCTCTCTCTCCCTTTCTCACTGACTCCCTCCCTCCCTCCCTCTATTCTCTCTCTTTCTCTCTATTCTACCACCACCCTCTCTACCCCTTTGTCTATCCTTCCACTGCCTTCCCTCTCTTTCTTTCCCATCCCTCTATCATGTTTCTCTCCCTCTCTTCCCCCTTTTCCCTCAATACCCCTCTCCCTCTCATTCTTTCCTCTTTTTCTTTCCCTCCTCCTTCTGTCTCTCTCTCTCCACCTGGTTCTCTCTCTCCTCCTGTTCTCCCTCTGTCTACCCGTCTCATTCTCTCACTCTCTCAACCTCTTCCTCTCTTTCACTTTAAGCCGCTGTCTGTTTCTCTCCTCTCTCTCTCTGTCGCCCACTCATCCCTCACTACGCTCTCATTCTCTATCTCTCTGTTCCTCTCTCTGTTCCTCTCTTCCTTCCTTCTCCCTCTTTCCTCACCTGTTTTTCCTCACGTCAGACGTGACTCCGTGTTGTGTCCAGCGAGCGTCAGCGTTTGTTTTGTGTTGATATTGCATTATCATAACGCTGTCATATGCATTGGTTTTCACGCTGAGGATTTTCAAGTGCGTCACCATGACGACAGAGCAGGTTGGCGGAGGTGCATTCTGAGCTCTGTTCATTCTGACTTTTATGGGATCTGCACAGTCAGCATGTGCTCTCATAAAATAAATCATGGCGTGTACTTGTAAATGAGAGACGATGATTGAAAGGAATAGCAAGTACATATGACTTTGATTGATTAAATGATTTGTGCTTAATCAGTTCAAGTCCTAAATACTTAATAATGCATAACGCATATATAGTGCATAATTTAATTAAAGGCGCAGTAGGTAACTTTTAAAAAAAATTCTGTTTTTCCTATTTGCTGAAACTGTCACTCTATACCGGCAGTAGTACATGAGACTGGTAATCTGTGAAATAATCCGGTCCATTTGGCTCCTCCCAGGACTTGTAATGGCATTGGCTAAAATCCATCGCGCCCGTGCAAAATTGACCAATTAGAGCCAGGAGGAGTTTCTAACTGTGTCAGTTGCTTATCATGTACAGGTCGCACAGTCTTATAATGTAAAAAAAATAGTTTTAGTTATTTGTCGCTGGGTAGCTTTTGTAATATGTACGGCTGGTAACGGGTTCAATAGCTAATGCTAACATTATGTAGGTAGTGTTAGCTCGCTCAGTTGCTTGGCCGTTACACAGCCTCGTTTTTCTCGGTTTGGTAGCTAATGCTAACTTCGTGTGGATCAACTTAATTCGCTTACTAGCTTGGCTGATAGACAGCCTCGTTTCTCTGATCTTTCGATTAGCAAGAACATTTATGATGACTTTGAAATGGCACGGTATGCGTCTATGAGTAACATATAGCTAAATGATTGATGTTTACTTCATTATCACCGGTGTTTATTACTGCGCAGTAAGACTTACTGGAGCTCTTGTGCTTCTGTAGGCTATATGGCTTTTGAACTGAACTCATGAAAAAGCTTAGAGGGAGGGGCTACAGTAGGGGGGGAAGGAATAGAGAGGGAGGGGGGGAGTGTTTATGATTAAAAATCTCTTTCTCTCTTGCGCTTTTCTCCTAAGTTACGGACCACAGCTTTAAATAATATTTTTTTGACTGTTTAGATCATGACCGGTCATTACAAATGTTTTCTTTTTCTTTGGTAAATCCACTGATGGGGAGGATTACTCATTTTGAGGCCTATGTCACCCTTAGGTCATTTGTTACGCTGGGCAGTTTAGAATAACATCCTACAGAAGTGTGCACAGACCATCGTAAAACACACCATAAACCAGGAGCACATCATCATAAAAATGCCCGTAAAAGAGCCTTCATTTTGCTCTCCAATCTAAAGAATAACGGTGACATCACACCTCTTGCTAATAAACTGTAAGCATGGATGGTTTTTATTGCCTGTATTTGAACACTGCCATCACATTTTATTAATCATCTCTCAGAATGAATTCTGTTCATGGGACACATTTAATTTTTGTGCCTTCTAATGGCTGCTCAAAATTTAACACCACATGACAGCAGGGAACAACGCTGTTCCTGGAGATCTACTGTCCTGTAGGTTTTCACTCCAGCCCTAACAAAGCTCACCTCATTCAACAGCTAAGCGTCTTTTTGAGTTCCTCATTAGTGGAATCGATGTACAAAATGTTGTTTGAGTGAGACACTCTGGCTGGTAGATCTTCAGGAACAGGATTGGTCTCTACACCTGTTTGGTGTTGATTGTTATCATGCCTTACTTCTACTTTAACATGCCAAACTTACTGATTCGTGAAACAGAATTGATATTCATGTCCGTTGATTACTCCCTCTGCATGTGAATTGTATTTTATCTAACCTGTGGTCTTTAAATGTTGCAGTAACCTTCATTCTGTTCTTATTCTGGGTCTCCGGGGATAACAAGGTCTTCTTGATAAAATGTGATGTTATTGTTTTTAGGGTTTTCTTAGACAGGAAGTGGTAACATCCTCTTCACATTCAGAAATCAAGGTACCCGTGGAGGTTCATTTCTGTTCTGTAAGGAACACATTTTGCAATAGTATTCTGAAAGCTGCTATACTGCTCTATCTGGGGACTAACTAACACTGTCTACAAGCATAGAAGGGAGAAAACAATGGAAAACTGATGGCTTTGAAGCCTGTGTAATGTTCGTCTCTAACCCTAAACCCCTGATTTTGTTTCTGAATCTTTTCCTTTCATTTTTAGGCCGATAAGCTATTGTCGTGGTGTGGCGTCCGTCATCCGTCGTCCGGAACATTTTTTTTTTTTTTTTTTTTTTTTTTTGGGCTGATGAATTTTCGTGTAAATTTGCAATAACATACTACTAGACCATATCTCCAGTCTTTTTCTCGGATTTTTGATTGAATCATTTTTGTCCGTTTTATGGGCCCTTGAAATTTTGGCTCCAATGTTAAAGATAGGACTGAGAAATTTTAAAAAAATTTTTTCAAAAACTTCTTGCGATAAATTTTTTTTTTTCTAAATCAGGCAATCAACTTACCTTGGTACCGTCAATGTACAGTCTTGGGCGCCATTTTGATTGAATCGACGGAAGTGGGTCTATTGGGGGTGCTGTACTTTATGAATATGCAAGATGGCCCGTGGAGGCCAAATGGTTGCAGATAGAGATTAGGTTTGTATTATCGACATATAGGAAGTCATATATGACCTATATTTTGGCAATATTAAATGTGACCGCAGATGACTTTGAAAGGTCAAACTCGAGGTCTATATTAACAATGTTAAAAGATATGACTTGAAATTTCAAAAAATTATTTCTCAAAAACTGTCTGATAACTTTTTTTTCTAAATCTGGCAATCAGCTCACCTTGATACACTTTATGTACAGAGCGAGTGCCATTTTGATTGAATCGACGGAAGTGGGTCTAGTAGGGGCGCTGTACTTTAACATTGGGTCTTATGGAGAATGGGCCAAATCGCCTGTGGAAGCTAAATGGTTACAGATAGAGATTAAGTTTGTATTACTGACATATAGGAAGTAATATATGACCTATATTTTGGCTGTGTTAAAGTTGACCTCAGATGACCTTGAAAGGTCAAACTTGAGGTCAAGCAAAATGTTACAATTTTCAAAGGTTTCTAGGCTTGAAAATATTGAAGATTGGGAACATATGTGTGTTGAACACTTATAGGAAGTCATGTATGAACTTTCATTTGATGGCCTTAACTTGACCTTCGGCGACCTTCGAAGGTCAAACTTCACATAGAAGCCATTGAAATTTCACTATCACCAAAACTATTACAGATAGAGCTTAGGTTTGTATTGCGGGCATATAGGAAGTCATGTATGCAGTTTCATTTGGTGACATTGAACTTGACCTTCAGTGACCTTGAATGCCCAAACTTCACAGTGAAATTTCAATGACTTATATCAGCAAAATGGTTACAGATAGTTTCAGTTTGTATTGGAGATGTATAGGAAGTCATGTATGAACTTTCATTTGGTGGCCTTGAACTTGACCTTCGGCGACCTTCGAAGGTCAAACTTCACAGTGAAATTTCAATGACTTCTATCACCAAAACTATTACAGATAGAGCTTAGGTTTGTATTGTGGCCATATAGGAAGTCATGTATGAAGTTTCATTGGGTGACATTGAACTTGACCTTCAGTGACCTTGAACGGCCAAACTATACAGTGAAATTTCAATGACTTGTATCAGCATAATCGTTACAGATTGAGTGTAGGTTTGTATTAGAGACTTATAGTAAGTCACATATGAACTTTCATTTGGTGACCTTCATATTGACCTTCGAAGGTCTAACTTGACCAAGAGAAAATTCAATGACTTCTGTCACTGAAAAGGTCACAGATGGAGCCTAGGTTTGTGTTACTGACATAGAAAGTCACATATGAACTTTCATTTGGTGACATTCAGCTTGACTGTTGGTGACCTTTGAAGGTGAAACTTGACATAATACAATTACAATGACTTGTATTGCCAAAACGGTCACAGATGGAGTCTAGGTTTGTATTAGAGACATTTATGAAGTCATATATGAACTTTCATTTGGCGACCTTCATATTGACCTTCAAAGGTCAAATGTGACCTAGTGAAAATTCAATGACTTGCATCACTAAAATGGTCACAGATGGAGCCTAGGTTGGTGTCACTGACATCTAGGAAGTCATGTATGAACTTTCATTTGGTGACATTCAACTTGACTGTCAGTGACCTTTGAGGGTCAAACTGGACAGTGAAATTACAATGACTTGTATCACCACAATGGTCACCGATTGAGCCAAGGTTTGTATAGAGACATTTAGAAAGTCACATATGAAGTCCATTTGCTGACCACAACATGACATTCTGTGACCTTTAATTTCACAGTTGACATATTGAATTTTCAATGATTTGTATCACGAAAACTGCTTTAGAGTTTAAGATTGTGTTTGTATCACAGGAGGTCCTATAAATGTATGTGAACTTTTATTTAGTGACCTTGACATTGATTTTCATTGATTCAAATGTCAAACTTCACATGAAATTTTCATAACGTGTATCGTCACTATAAGACTACTTGCCGGTGAGCTACAGGACCCTTGATCCTATTTTTCTGCTTATGATCATTAGCAGGGAACACTGGATTACAGTTATGGACATTGCAGTTACATCACTGTTATTTATCCAAAGCAGCTTATAGGTTATTAGGTTGTTAGGAGCCAAGCAGGGGCCCGACCCAACCCTTGGAGCATTATGTGGTTAAGGGCCTTGCTCAAGGGCCCAAAAACTGCCCTGATCCCATTGTGGCTACACTGGGACTTGAACTGACCTCCTGGGTCCCAATCCTATATTGTGTTTTTTACTGGCTCAGTTGCCTGCCTTGTGTAAGTTACTGCACAACAGCCCTATAAAACCACACTCAGACATCGACCGACTCACAAGGGGAGACGGCTCTTCCAGGCGTTCAGAGTCACATGACCTTAATCCCCGGCAAACCGTTAATTCTTACGAAATCATTTACGAAGACGCACTTAACCCACGCGCTGACAACCTGTCCATTGATTCACACTAAATCAAGCACAGAGACACGTTTAGCCCGCGTTCGTAAAAGCTGTGCACCGTGTTCGTGGTTAGCCCACAAACATGCATATGTGTTGCTTTGGTGTTCAGTGTCATTCTTGCGAAAGCTGTAAAGGACTCGAGCATCTCGATCTAATGTCATAATCAGAAGTGTCGTATCCCCGCCTACAGACTCCATCTGGCTGCTTGAGATTCAGAGAGTAGATTTTAGCTCTGTGGGCAGGTGGCATAGAGAGTTAGGAGAGTTCGCACTTCCTTCTGTTTGGGCATTGTGGGATACAGCAGCTCTACCCGTATGTGATTATCTTGCAAATTGCATTTAGAAGGTGGCGATTGGTCAGTATGTGTGTCTGTGTCCGTGTGTTGGTGCTGCTGTTCTTGTCTGTGTCTGTTTTTGTGTCTGTGTTTGTGCTGTTGGTGTGTGTTTTTGTGTAATGTTCAAGTGTTTTGGAGTGTGTTTTTGTGAATGTGATTATTTTCATGTTTGTATTTGCGTGCGTTCATGTGAATGCATATTTACGTGTATTTGGGTGTCACTGTGTGTGTTTGTTTCTGTGTATACGTGTTTATGTACTTGTTTGTGTGTCAGGTTGTGTTTCGCTCCCTGTCTGTACTGTACGCTTGATTTCCTGAGTCCCATCTCCTCAGACATAGACCAGTGGAACAAGGTGATTGAGGTTCTGGGAACTCCATCGCTGGAATTCATGAACCGCCTGATGGAGACGGTGCGGAACTATGTGATGAACAAGCCGCAGTTTCCCGGGGTGAACTTTACCGAGCTCTTCCCTGATTGGGCCTTCCCCTCTGAGACCGAGCACGACAGGATCAAGAGTAAGACTCCGCCTCTCTCTCTGTTGAACACAAGATATTCTCCTAAAACTCCCAATTTCAATTTCTGAGTTTCCCCTCGTCCAAGGTGCACTTCACCTTACCCTAGTGAAAGCAGAAAGGCAGCTGCTTTTGAGTTTTAGTGAATGAGTAGTGACAGATTAACAAACTAGCTAGCTTAGTAGCATATCCCCAGATAAATTTGAAAGGAGACGTAAAAGACAAACTGCCTGCAAAGAGGTATGTACGCATCATCTGTGGAAGATGCTGGCAGCAGTTGCTTTCGTGAGGGCTGGAGGGCACCTTGGATATATCTGCTCAGTCGCCTGTAGATGATGTCATGGTCCGATGTCACTTCTGTCGCTATTTGCTGATGTCAGACAATATCCCCCCCCACAGCCAGCCAGGCTCGGGACCTGCTGTCCAAGATGCTGGTGATCGACCCAGAGTGCCGGATTTCAGTTCAGGAGGCCCTCAACCACCCTTACATCCACGTTTGGTACGACCCCGCTGAGGCAGATGCGGTGAGCGGACTGTTCCATTGATGGAATGGGGGGTGCTGAGTTCCACAGAGCTTCATGTGGGCAGCCCAAAGTGCTCCATCGTTTCATGTGCAATATCTATAGTGTTAAATATCTGCAGTGATATGGAGGCTGATTCCAGATGTTCGGATTTTACAGCCCCCTCCGCAGATCTCCGATAAACAGTTGGAGGAGAGGGAACACACCATTGAGCAGTGGAAAGGTAAATGCGGCAGATTTATGCAATGTTGAGCTTCGTCAGCTACTAAATTGGCATGATTACTTAAGGATGAGGTTACTCGATGTATTGGAGCAATAGAGAGCCGCAGCGCTGACATGTTTCTGCGGCCCGACCCGGAAGTTTCTTCCGCCGTGGGTTCCCACGCTAGACTTCCAGTGGGTTCTATAAATGGGGTTATAATTTTTCCTCTGAAAACGAGGTCTGTGCTTACGGTAGTATTTCAGGTTTGTTCTTCAAGTTAAATTACTTCTGTGATGTCTTGACTATGAGTTTGAAGCTGTTTTAAAGAAGCAGTTGGCTTAGTTTCAGCAACGAAATTGTATTTATTTGTCACACTTCACCAGTTACCGCTGGAGTTCTGTCCTGGCCCGTGGCGTTTCCTTTGTGCTTTTCCTGACGCGAATTGTTTTTAAAGGCACATTATGACTTTAAAGTTTAAGTGTTGTAATTTAAGCATGTGGAAGTATTAAGCATTGCAGTTTAACTTTAAGAACAATGCGTGTAACTCTTGTCTGTTTACGTTGACCACGGTCAGTATATGTGGCAGAGAAACAAAATCCCACGGTAAAAAGCCCACTGGAAATCATATGTTGCTGAAATAACTCCCGTGGCTAGAGAATTCTAACTTGCTTCCATGTTTTCAGACTACAAAATGTGGCTCCGTCTGTTGAAAATGTGGCCTCGCTACCATGCAGAAATGTTTGTTGCTGCCTTAGTGAAGCAAATTCTCATTCATACTGAATGTTTGAGCACTAGTGTCTGCATCGTTTGTTTGTTGTTAAATAGAGCTGATCTATGAAGAAGTGATGGACTGGGAAGAGAGAAACAAGAATGGTGTGATGCGAGAGGATGGTGGAGGTATGATACGATTCTGAGAAGGAGCATCCATTATCCGTGAGATTTTATTCGGCAGACACATTCCTCCAGACGACATGAGTTACACTTCGCTGATGCTTTCCCCGTAGCACCACTCACAGTTGATTAGGCCAAGCAGGGGCCAAATCCCTGGAGCTGTGTGGGGTGAAGGGCCTTTTCTCAGGGGCCCAACACCTGCACTGATCTTACTGTGGCTGGAGCCGCTCACCTGAGTCCCAGTCGAGCACCTGACCCCCAGGGCTATCGACTCCGTCACACGCTGTATTGTCCCCATGGTCCCTACCATCTGTGTTCTTCAATAATGAGTTCAATGCTGAAGGTCACTGGAGTGGGTACATTGCAAATTAGAATTTCAAATAATGATTATTTTCATTGTTAAGTAATCTGTCGATTAATTTCTTGATTAATGAATTAGTTGTTTCACCCATAGAATTTCTGAAAATGGTGGAAATACGTTTCCCAAAACCCAAGATTACATCCTCTAATGTCTTGTTTTGGCCACAACCCAAAGATCCGCATTCAGTTTGCTGTCCAAGGGAAGTAAAGAAAGCAGAAAAATTCACGTTTTGGAAGCTGGAGTCAGAGAACTTTGACTTATTTCATGAAAAATTATTCAAATTGATTAATCGATTATCGAATTGGTTGGCGATTAAATTTAACACTTGACAAGTAGTTGATTAATCGACTAATCATTGCTGTTTTATTTCACATGAAGTATCTGTTATTACTTGTGTTTACCCAGGGTAATTGTAACCAAGTCATGTAGTGCTGTGGATAGATGGATATATTAACAAAATCAAATACAACTGGTGAAAAAATCAACTCAAAGTTGAGCTCCCCCCTCCCCAATCAGGTAGACTCTGGTGCCTGACCAGCCTCTCTGCTACCCCCTACAGACGCAGTGGTGAACAGCAGCGCCACACCCTCTCAGTCGTCCTCCATTAACGACATCTCCTCCATGTCCACGGAGCAGACGCTGGCCTCGGACACGGACAGCAGCAGCATCGACGCCCTGTCGGGGGCGCTAGAGTAGCGCCAGTGAGACCAACACACTCCCTCTGCATACCGCCGACAACGGCCCCCCCCCCATCTTCCGCCTGCACCTCTTCCTCTTTCTGTTTCTGCCCCCAGTTACAGACATTTTATTAGCTGCCGTTTAGATGTCGCTTTTATCCGAACCGACTTACAGTTGATTAGACTTGGCTGGGGCCCAGTCTCCCTGTGGAGCCGTGCGGAGGGCCTCGCTCAGCGGCCCAGTGCGCTGCTCTGATCTTCATGCGGCTACACTGGGGCTCGAACGAGCGACCTTCCAGATCCCAGCCCAACACCTTAGCCACAAGCATGTTGCTTATTGGACAAGTCTCCACTCCCACCCCATCCCAAGCCCCTCCCCCATTGGTTACATTGACGAATAGCAAGAGTGTGCGTGGCATAAATTGGGTTTTGCTGCAAGAGAGTCTTTTCAGCGGGAAAATTAAGAAGGCGCACTGCGGCGAGGGGGAAAAAAAAACGAGGCTCCTGTTCGTATTAAGTTTTTAAATTCTGCCCATTTAAAATCACCCACTGGGCGAGCTTCATCTTCTTTTAATGGGCAAAGAGTCTGGAGATATTTGGAGTGTGCTTTCTCCTCTGAGTTGAAACTGTGCTCTGGCATGTGATTTATGAGGATTATAGTTCTACCGTTGTGGCGTGCGCAGAGTATCCTGGTCCTGCCAGGTTCTACAGGGTTCTTCCTGGTCTCGGACGGACGGTGCAGGACCCCAACCTCTCCTGACACAGCAGCTCTCGACAGATGCTCTTCTGGAACTTGAAGACTCAGAAGGTTGAACAAAAGGGGGGAAGCATTTTAATATTTAATTTTAGTCTTTGTCTGCAGTTTGTCTGAGGTTTTATTCTTTGAGACATTTCTTATCGAGAGACTTTTCCGTTTGAACGATGCGAAGGACAGGAAGTGTGACAAGTGAAATCCTGAGAACAGGGAGCGCGACGAAACGACAAAGTGATGTCATTCCAACGAAACATCGCTCCCCTCGCCCTCCTATTGGTGAAAAACCAGCCAATCCCCTGCTGCTGTCTCGGACCCGTCTCTCTGCATGTTGTCAAATAAGGACAAATAAAACGAAATATAGCAACCAGTTCATGAAACCAACAAGAAATGCCTGTAATTAGTTTACTGTATTGAGATGAGTGGGGAAAAAAGGCTGCAGTTTTTGTGGATGTCAGTATTGAGTTTACCTGTGAATAACACAGGTCCTTCGTTTGCCAAGCCAAGTATCTCCGACGTCTGGGGGGTGGGGCTTCAAGTGAGGTGCAATTTTCTGTAGATAGTGTGTGTGTGTGTGTGTGTGTGTGTGTGTGTGTGTGTGTGTGTGTGTGTGCGCGTGTTACTTATCACATTTTTGAAATCTCTAGTCGTCAGCCGCTCTGGAGTGCTTCAGAAAGCATTCACAATCTTCCCAGATGTCTACATGTCCGTTTACTGTACACGAGTTTGTGTGTTACTCGTCGGGCTCTGCGTCAGTCAATCACAGCTGAAAGGTACCTTCCGTTAAAATCAATCATATAATTATAAATTGTCCACTCAACGTCAGTTTTTGGACTCTTAAGATTCGCCAGAATTCAGGTGCAGTCATATAGGTGTATTGAAAGCGTCATGTGTATCGCTGGTGATGTTCCTTACGGGCAGTTCCACAGTTGGATGTATTGGGTAACGTTTCGGGAATATAATGTACTCGTATACAGGGATGCACGGTGACTCTGCACCGATTCCAATCGCCGATGTTTAACTTCCTATTGTAGCTAATGCCTGTTCAGCTGTGTGTAAACCACACCAGCTTTCGCCGCATGTTTTCGTTCATTGGTTGAATGTAACCCCGTCAGTGTCACTTAATAATGTACACAGCAATTTGGATCCTTCTGATCCACGTCTATATAAGTGACGATGTATCCGAGAGAAAAAAATTATGGAATGTCAGGATTAAATCAGTCTTTTTTTTTTTTTTTTTTTTTTTTCTTTAAAGTGGGAATTTTGGTGTCAAATCAGATTTGAAATGATGGAATATTGTACCTTGAAGCCGCTTTCACACCGGACGCGAAACGAATTTTTCGCACGACAGATTACATTCGAAGTCATTGCAAAGAGCGAATACGCGCGTTTGCGTGTATTCGCGTCTTTGCATTGACTTTGAATATAATCTGTCGTCGAAAAAATTAGTTTCGCGTCTGGTGTGAAAGCAGCTTAAAGATACTTTTTAGGTCAAGGCTCTTATTTATCGTATAGTATTTACTGTCCATCTGTAAGTGTCCTTTTTCTGTGGTCGTGGTTTCCTTTTGACGTTTCTCTTCCACCTCTGCTGCCATTTTCTGATGCTGGTTATAACCAGTGTCTGCCCTTTTGGGTCTAATGTAATGTTGGAGACATACGTGTACGTTAGCCACTTGGTTTTCTTGCTCGTACATGCGGATAATTTAGCCATCTTGCCAGAGCATGCTAGTAATTTTGCCATCTTGCTTGCGCGTAATAGTTATTTCGCATTCTTTCTGTACATACTTATAATTTTAACATTTCTTGCCTGGTGAGCTGTTAAACTCTCCTCATGGATGTTAGACTGGGGCTGCATGGGGGGAAAAATGATGTCAACCAGGTTGTTACTGTATATCCAGCTTGGAACAAACATTGTAGACCTTTTTGTTGCTTATTTCTTACCATTGGTGCTAGCTGAGAGCATCTTGCAATTTAATTGGTGCTTTGCTGTGCGTACAGTAGTACAGTGCATGGCTGATCTAGAAAAAAAATCCTATGCATTGCGCTTTGAATTGGCTAAAAGCAGAAGTGACCTCTAATATGAGTCTGTATAATTATGTCTGTTGAACACTAAAGTATCTCAGCGTTGGAGTCGTTTATGATCTTCAAACAGTACTGTTCCATCATTTCTGTCTCGGGTTAAAATGAGGGTGCTTTCTCTTTAAAATGGGTATGACGCCTCTGTGATGTCATTGTGCTCGTAGAACAAACCAATGGGAGATGAACTCCGCGTGTGGCGCGCTTGGCTCTGATGCAAACTACAAGTTGAATAACAGCAGTGGCGATTATTGGTAGCTTTCAGGCAACTTCCTGGTTAATTTTCCCTGAATTCTATCATTTTTAGCCTGAAAGCATCCAGCTCTCGCCATTAGCTTTTATCTGTTGCTCATTGTCAGAAAACTCAGTGACGGTGTGATTCGCTTCCTTCTGTATTTCTGTTTGAAACTCATGTTAACTAAAAAAAAAAAAAAAAAAACTTTGAAGGAAGTTTGAAATGCGATACAGGGACACTGGAGTCCTCGTCCAGAATCTGGAACTCTCTGGAATGCCAGGAATAAGGAATGGATTCTCTACTGAGAGAATGTTGTAAAAACTTTGGGGGTGGGTGTAAAAACACAGCGTGGCACTTTTTGGTTCTGGACATTCGGGTTTTCACATGAATGATTCGAAAGCCGAAGCTTTGGACCCCTTCCACTCGTTGTTAAAAGTGAGAAATATAAATCTGCTGTCATTCGTGTGTTTAGCCTTAAAGAACTCCCGGAGCATCATATTGTATCTGTACCTCCTATTGTCTGTAAGAGAAACTGGTGTTGTGTCTTTGTTCATGTCAAAAACGGCCTTGTTTACTTTTAACCTTCGTTTGTTTAGGGTCTTTTCCGCCCGATCTGGGCTTTGGACAGATGTCTCACTTTGCCTTCATTGTTTCCCTCCAAGTACATCAATTTCCTTTTAAAACAGTTTTATTTTTTCATGTATTTTTATTCCTACAGGCCCCCTGTTTGATTGTTTTGGAAGGAAAATCTCTAAGAATAGTAGTGGCGATGTTGTGCTATTTACCTGTAAATACTATGCTCCCACTCTAAAATTGCTATCGGAATATTTGCCAAGCATCTCGTCTGCTTCTTTCTCCTGATTCAGAAATTGGTCTATTGTGTGTGTGTGTGTGTGTGTGTGTGTGTACTTGTTTTCACACCAATGTATGTATGCATCTGTGTATGTCTTTAGAGAAACATTCATTCATTTCGGGTGACTGCTTATGTGAAGACGCGTTCTGCTATGTCCATTTAAAACTCGGGGATGTTGGGAATTTATCCCGTTTTTCTGCCCCTCCCAATGACGTCACCCAAGATTACCTCATCGTTGCAGCCGTTACTGCTGCGCCTGCAGTCATACTCCGGCTCACCTCTCCAATGCGTTTAACCGCTATGGCAAATTTACCTGACAGTGGTCAGTTTCTCTCTCCCCGTAAGTAAGAGTTTTTTTTTTCCCCCCCCTCAAGCTGTCGTTTTGGAAATCTTGCTTTGGTGAAACCGCTAAAAGCTACATTTAGCTGCGATAGTGACGATCACGTTAGTCACGTTGCTGTGGAAACTTGCTATCAAGTTTTTTCTGTGTCTCTTTACTGCCACCTAGTGGACCATTTAGGAAATGCGAATCCGGCTTGTCTCGTGCCCAGTCCTCCGTCACGTTCTGTGCTCCAAAGGATGAATGTGCCAAAAATTAAAACAAAAAACGGTCTGTAAAAAGTAAACATACAAATGTAAAAAGATTTAATTTCAGCCTGGATTTAAAAAAATGGAATTTCTGTGAAGGCAAAGAATTCACAACTGAAGTAAACGCTCAATCAGAAGATAAACTCAGGAAAAGAATCTCATGGTTATTTTATTACTTATTTCAGTTCCTGTACAGTGTGTTCCCATTGTGGTAAAATATAATAGCTTATATCTGTGATTGCTGAGAAGAAACGGAAGATGTGAGGATTTTAAGTGCATAGTGATTGGAGAGAGTTGATCCCTTTATCCACGGCTAATCCCAAATCATTAAAACCCTTTGACCAGGGATATTCAAATCTGACGCTTGAATCCTAACCAGGCACACTCCCTTCGGTAATTCTGTTTTCCTGCGATTATCTGAACAGTCAGTTAGCTTGTTGCTTTTGCGGTGACATCACAGACACACTGCTAACCTTGGCTGTGAATTGCATTTGCATTCATGGGTGCTTATTTCATATTTATTGAAGTGCTATGAACTTCATATAAATGATCTCTATGGTTGTTCTGAGGGTCCATTTGGACTGAGTTGAGGTAGGCCTAATACTACTGCAGGGATCGACAAATGTGGACCACTAATCCAATTCTAGCCCCAGCTTCCATTCCTCTTGTCTTTAGCTGATCAGCTGAACAGTTAGTACCAGACTGGCCAGACTGTCTTTACATCTGACTCCCAGATAAACCGAGGTTAGAAAAGGAGCAGTTCTCAGACCTCGAAGACTTCATCTTTACCCCGCTGCCCTTTATTGGCTGGTGGGGCATTATTATACCCTGCGGTCAGGCGGGCGGCGGCTCCATAATTTGTCTGGCCATATCTCCGAAAGTGTTAGCCACAGGAGCTTCAAATTGGGTATGCAGGTTATTTGTGAGGGATAGGTGTGTGCGCCGTAAGGGTCATTAGTAGATTTTACCTTTGACCTTCGCACGGTGACCTTGAACTTAAAAATTTTCTCTAGGCCATATTTCGAAAAGCATTTATATTCAGGTTCCTTGTGAGGGTCAGGTGCGCAAGGTAAGGGTCATCAGTGGATTTGATCTTTGACCTTGACACAGTGACCTCGTTATTTATTAATAATTAGTTCAGGGCTGTGGGGTTCTCTCGACTCAGCGTCGGCTTGTGATCCCTTTACTCTCAAGCGTAATAACAATACTTTGGTTTGCCACTAGATGGCGACAAAGTAATTGTAAGTGTTTTGCTTCCTTCAAAAAAAAAAAAAAAAAATCCTTTGCCCATCGCAGGCAGCTGTTCTCACCCATACGCGGGTCTAAGCTGTGAATTCAGGAGCTCTTACGAAGAGCCAGTGAAATAGACTAGTGCTTCATGTTAATACATGATCTTAACCCTAAACTGTGTGACACAGTTATGTGCTAAATGCTAAATACGTGTGTAAGAAAATTAAAATTGAAATTGGTCTGTGGAAGTCCATAGCTCTCAGAGGCCTGGTTTACGGACGGATCAGCAGTTCAGAACTGTTTTATCCCCGATTATAGCCACCAATCCTGCTAATCCGGTTTATAACAGCCCACTCATAAATCTGAGACGATTTAAAAACCTGATTATTGTAAAGAGGATAATTAGTCCGGGAAACGATCAGTCCTCCGTGCGACCATAATCTGTGATGATTATCTCGTAAATGCCTTTGCTTCGGACGAGTCCTTATTCAGTAATTTCCGCCCATTTCTGACAGTCCTTCAGGCGCGGGCGCGCAGCTCAGAACCCCTGCACGATGCGCTCCGTTTTCTTGGCCTCGTGGTTGAGCTCGCCGAACGTGTCGAAGAACTGCTCCATCTCGTGCTGCAAGGCGCTGTTTCTGCGGTCGGCGTCGGCCCGGGCGCGCTCCGCGTTGCGCATCTTGATCTCGGCCACCTTGTACCAGCGCCGGTGCTGCTCCAGGTTTGCGCGCAGGCTGGATACTTCCCCCTGCAGCGTCTCATTACGCTTCTCTAGGCTACAATGAGAGAGTGATAAACACCACATTGAGAGAGTGAGTGACAAGCGGTAGGGCAGACAATTTGGTCTACACACACGCAGAACACGCGTTCTCATACGCTCTAATGCGCACTCGTTATTGTTTGCAGTACTAGTCGGGGGTTCACTTGTGTTGTGGCACTCTGCTTTAATAAAATGTAAGACGTTTAACTTGGCAGGCAGTGGGGGGTAAATGGAAATTTTAGAAGTCTGAAGTAGTACACTGAATAGTGTCCAAAATTGTGGAACTCTTGAAGAAGACATATTTAGCAAAATATACCCAGAAAATTCTTTCCATTTTCAAATGTGTGAATTAAAATCAAGCTGATTTTGGTCTTCTTGGACAAAAAGGTTGTGAAGAGACAAGCCTCAAATCCGGCATGTCTGTGGAAACCTCTGAAGTCATGTTGGAGTGCGTTCTTACTGCCAATGACTGCCTTACAAGGGGAAAAACCTCAGGTGTATGTGCTGTAATTATTACAAATTTTTGTGAGTTTTAATAGACTTGAGATTTACATTTTTCATTCTAAAATAAGATTGAATCCTCGCTAATCTGAAATTAAATTTAATGAAATGTAATCCTTTTGTAATTGATTGTCAGAAAAATCTTGGTTTTTCCAGTCTTTTGACTGTTACCGTATTCACAAGCTCACAAGCTAATGCGCGCACTCACACACATACACACATGCACACACACACACACACGCACACACTCAAATATACAGGTAGCTCTCTCTCACACGCTCATATTGACACACATACTGTATCAAAAGGGTCATTATGTATGTGAAATGTGTATACTACTTAATTCTAAATATTTTGAAGCTGAAACTTATCGGAGGTATAGTCGTAAATTTAATTGCTCAATTTTGACACTGTTCGTACCAGATAACATGCTTATGCATTGAATGGTGACCCAGCTTGACCTAATGTATATGATCCAGGGCTCTCCCATTACGGGAAACATGTGCTGAGTATTACTGGGGACATGACCGTCAGATAGACATATTTGGAGTGAAATACTGGTCAGTGATTGGTGGAGAGGCCTCTCAGCACCAACTACTGCCCCCGTAACAACAGAGGGGTAAACAAAAAGAGGAGGAATATTTCACAGCCTTGTCTGCCTGAGTTCCTGATTCCCCAGGTTTCTTACAAATAAGCATCGGACTTTTGACTCTGACACGATCTGATTCGGCCAGCAACCTCTTAAACTCTGCAAACACATTCGTGGGTTTGTCAAATGCAGGTGCTATATACAAACTTGCAGAACTTTAAGCTGATTTTAATTTGTGTGGAGATCCCAAGGTTTCTAGTGATCCCAAATATGTCCTGCTGAATTACAGGGGAATGTGTATAAAATGGTTATCTACACGATCTAGATATTTCTCAGTTGATGTAATGCTGTTGCCATAAAAACATGGCATCCTGGGTATAAATATTTCTCTCAATAAACTGTGATGTAGCGTCAGTGAACCATGCAAACAGCAGATGCAGAATACGTATGTGACATTGTCCCACAATATGTAAACCTACTTTAGGAGAAATTCAAGGGAAAGTCAAAGTTTAAGGAGTTAATGGGAAGCACCAGAGACCAGACAAGGCTGACGCAACTCCGAAATACTGACAGCGCTTCTGGAGACTTGGCCTGAATTCCAGAGTCCTGTTTCTCTCTCTCAGATTTAGAATCACTGGGACACTTTCAGGTGTCTTGTTCTGTGCCCATTCCATAAATAGAGTTTGTATCCACCCATTGGCAGTTAAGTATCAGTTTGAAGCTTACGATCAAAGCATCAAATGGTTTCCTAAAGTTCTTGGGGACTTAATTCATCAATTCTCTTTTACCCATCTTTTTTGGACCTTGGGAGAGTACAGTATATATGCACAAAATATGAGAATATGACTACTGAGCCCTAAATAGATTGATAAATCTAAAGATTTCCCTCTCCCTAGTGGCTGGATTTAAAAGGGGCGGAAACCTTTTCATCCCAAAGTGATTTCATGTTGTACTGGAGTAATCCACCTCAGTTCATTGGTTAGGAAGTCAACCAATCACAGACTTAATGTAAATCACCCTCTCCCCATGGAATGATCATTACAGCCACACCCATACAGTCTGTGAGAACGCTCTGATTAGTTTATTCAGCCATCTTTATATATATTATTAGATTTTTGTATATTTTTTTCATTCAAACTTTGGTGGATGTTTTACAGCAAAATCAGTTTTGTAAGAAGACACTTTCAAAATTTGATGCTGTGTTCACGGGGACTTTGAAGTATTGGATGGTCTTGGCACAGTATCAGGGAAAAATTCCACGAAAGTCAGAAATCGTTATGAATTCATTTCATTTATTTATTATAATTTATTATACATATTATACAAGATGCCCATGGACACTTATATTTATGTACTTCTGTGCTCATGAACTTATTTAAGTAAAAGGATTCTGTCATACATTAAAAAAAAGGAAATCCATTATGTTCTACAGTGGTATTATCAAGATCTGTTCTGCTGTAGATCACAAAGTGGTATTACATTTGAATCCATGGTTTCAGGCAAGCTCATGTCTGGATTGTCTGCAGGTTATTAAAAACAGGAAAATGAAATTTCTCCACTTATCTTCCCTGAAGATGTTCACTTTAGTGTAAAATCATTTTGTGCAAAACAGAACCTGGGGTTTGGCAACAACTCCAAAATATTGTGCCAAGATTCATGACCATCATAAACTTGTCATGATCATTGTAGAGTTTTCAGATATTATTTTAATTGATATCATTTTTAATGATTTGTTAAATGTTGGCTCTTTATATCCATAACATGTAGTCATTTGATTTATTGTGCACATGCTTGGAAATTCTTGGCCTTGCGGTCAGGTCATGCTGTTGACGTTTGAGCTACAGTGCCTCTTTTCTCAGCATCCATGTTTGTTTTGTTTAGTGATTCACTGAATACTGCCAAATATGATGACTCATGAAACGTACTGTAAATGCCAGGTTTTTTTGTATTATATTCTGAAGAACCATTCTGTAAAATTTTACTTCCCCTCAGTGGTTAGACTAGATGATTAGCTGCCAAAACTTCATATAATAGTGTTGCGTAATGCAGTACAGTAAAATTTTCTGTTTTCTAAACTTGGCATCTTCTAGAAAGTAAATATGGCGCTGTTGATATCTCCTGCTGGCTAGGATTCTCAGATATTACAACAGAGTTTCAATTCTTTGTAGAGTAGACTTTTTGGAAGGTTTTCAGAGTTAAGTCTGCACTCCAGGTGCCATCATTTACCAGCTGTGACCGTTACAACAGAATGAGAATGTTCTGTCAGTAAAGCTGTTGGCATTAAAGGTGTGAGCGGAGTGTTCCGGAATCTGTGATTAGAATGTTATGAAATCGAACATTCCGTTAGTGATGTAACAATCGCTTCTGGCGCTTCAGAGTTCTAGAATGTTGCTGCGATTTAAGAGTTTTAAAACGATCGTGCCAAAGTTAAAACGGCACATAGCCTTGGAAGGGTTAAGCTAGAATCATGGAACTGCAAGACTAATTTCGAGCGAAATGGGAACACTGGAGGAGGTTCTGACCTTCTGATCTGAGCCTCGTACTCCTCCTTCTGCCGGGACAGCTGCTGCTTAAGTCCCGCCACCAGGTAGCCGACTGTGGCGGGGGAGGCGGAGGGGGCGACCGGGTCTGGGGACCCGTGGGTTAGGAGGGCCTGCACTGACGGGGGGAAGTCCGGAGTGGGGTCTGACGGCTTGGCCTCCTCCAGGACGATCTCGCAGGACGACCAGGAGCTGCTGTCGCCGCTATCCTCTGGCGGGAGGGGGGCGGGGGGCTGCGTCACGGTTTCCGGTTGGGTGGCGAGGGCAGCATCAGCGGAGGGCGCCTGGAGGTCATCCAGGTTGTCGTAGATGGAGAGGGTGCTCTCGTGCGCGTTTCGGGCGACGAGATTCTCGCTGCTGCTGCTGACGCTTCCTCGACCGCCCGTCTCCACGGCCCAGCACGGGACGTCCCAGCCATCCAGGAGCGTGGGGGCGGTCGGGGCCGGCAGGAGGAGAGGGGGGCTTGAGCGGGGCTCCGCGGATCCGATTGGGTCGCCAGGAGATGGGCAGTTGTCGTACAGCGGATCGCTGTCCCTCCTCGCGGGGGAACTGTGGTGGGACGGGGGTCGGAGGTCCATCTGTGCGCTGGGAGGGGGTGCTGGCGAGTCCGTATGGGGATTTCGGGGAGCAAGGGTTGGTGGAGGGGGAGATGGAGGGCGGGGCTGGTCCGGGTGAGCAGGACTGTCCCGGTGTGTTTCGGCAGTAAGGTCGTCGCTCCGTCCTTGTCGGGGTGGCGAATCTGGCCCCAGACTGGAGTTTGAGTCCCTGAGAAATACCCGGCCGCTCTCTCTGATCAACTCTGACATCAACTGCTGCGCCAGGACTGTTCCTGAGGAGGGAAATGGCTCATGTGACACAAACTGTCACACAAACACCCTCTCACACACTGTCACACACACTTACATACACACTTACTCAAACACTGTTAGACACACTTACACATGCTCACCTTTTCACACAATATCACACACACACACACACTTAAACACTGTCACACACACATACATGCCTTTTCACAAAATATCACACACAAACACGCACACACTTACTCAAACACTGTCACTTACACACAGTCACACAGTTACGCACTCTTACTCAAGCACTGTCACACACTTGCA
Organism: Gymnothorax javanicus; assembly: GCA_029692085.1. Classification (NCBI taxonomy): domain Eukaryota; kingdom Metazoa; phylum Chordata; class Actinopteri; order Anguilliformes; family Muraenidae; genus Gymnothorax; species Gymnothorax javanicus. The sequence continues at coordinate 2,202,196 of CM056204.1, read as the reverse complement.
TACACACACAATCTCTCACAGACACCTACACAGACACTTTTACAGCCACTCCCCATCTCTCTCACACACACGCACACACTCACTCAAAAACACTCTCTCACATACACACGCAAACAAACACACACTCAGAAATGCACAGCCACACACTGACCCACATTCATGTTGAAAGTATCCTGTCGCTTGACTGCACGGCATGCGGTCCAAAGCACATCCCCCAAGTCACATGATATGCTGCAGAATCACAGACATGCGCCAGCATTCTTACAATCACTCGTCCTTGTTGCTAGTTACCCAACCAGACTTACTCACTGGTAAACAAATGCACGCACTTACATTTTTTACGCGAAAAAACATTCCCTTCTGAATTTGGGTACGCAAACGTGCACATGCGCTCAGAAGCATGCGCGCATACACACGCACACACACACAAGCGAAGAGAGACGATCTCTCACGCACACACACACAGGAATGCGCTGGCTTGTAGGAGGATGACAGGCAGCTGTTGTGAGTGGTTGCTCGGCTGGGCTGACTCTGAAACTGCCTGGAGTGGGAGGGATGGAATTACAGTCAGGTCTGCCCTCCGTACTCTGCCCCAGTTCCAAGCCCCACCCCCTCCAGGGGTCAGAGAGGACACTGCTTATGATTACACAAGCCGCAACCTCCACGATCCCATAACCCCGCCCCCTGTCGCCGGACTAAAGGGTCAGCACGGTCGAGCCAGCTTTAGCCAATGAGGTCATCTTCCCCTGGAGGCCATTGTATGGTTTTAGTGTGTATGTCAGTGCTCTTCTCTTCCCCTTGTTTTAAGCACTGGAAGTCAGACCAGGTCCTCTGTTTGAGTCATCGTCCAGTACCGTATATCAGCTGCGGTGCCAATAGCTGGCATCGGCTGTGCCTGTCTGTCAAGCCTAATAGGTGTCAGTCAAGGACTTTGGTTCTTGGGTATAATCAGGATACAGGCCACAGATTAATACACACACACACACATTGCGATACACGCACAACACACAAACTCTTTTTATACAGACAACCCGCATAGGCACAAAACGCACACAAACAGACGCATGCAACCGCACATAATTTTGAGATTTGGGTCTTCTGCAACTTCAGTAGATTTTTGAATTTATGATAATCAAATGTGCACATAAGCATTTTTAATCACAACCATGGTTGAACGCCTACCCCCAATTATGGTTTCTGGGTCCTCCTCTTTGGGGCGCATGATGTTTGGTCCGAATACAGTTGCCAGGTTTTCTGCACTCATTTTGTTTACATTACAGTAGGACTGGACCTCGTTTAAGAATCTGTAACAAAAACAAACTCTCATGTACTCAGTTATTGTAACTGGAGGCCAACATCACTGGTCACTGCATACTAGAAAACTTGGAAGTAAGCTGTTTCTCATCTGCTGACAAAATACAGACATGGACTGTAACTGATGAGATTACAGGGTGGAGTGGATAGATTACTGTTATTTAGCTGATGACTTTATCAAAGGATACACTCATAAATCGTTTCAGCCGGGGCCCATCCTACTGCAACAGTATTGAGTTGAGGGCTTTGCTTAAAGGCTTCAGTGTGTGTAGTATTGTTGGATAGTGAGTGTATGTTGTTGGTGGAGTGTATGTGTTATTTACTGTGAGTAATGGTGTTGGTGGAATATGTGTAGTATTTTTGTATAGAGAGTGTATGTTGGTAGTGTGTTTGTTGTTGACTGTATGTAGTGATATTTGTGAAGTGTGTGTATTGTTGGAGTGTGTTGAATGGTTGGATAGTGAGTGTATGTTGTTGATTGAGCATTTTTGTTGTTGACTGTGTGTAGTGGTGTGGATGAAGCGTGAATTGCTGGGAGTTGTAATATTGTTCGATAGTGAATGTACTGTACGTTGTTGGAGTGTGTGTGTTGTTGACTACGTAGTGGTGTTGGTGAGGAGTGCATTCTTGCCAGAGTGTGTGTAGCAGTGGCGGCTGGTGAACTGGTGATAGGGGAGGCTCGAAACAATCCCTTAAAATTAATAATTGGTCACAAACTATTTTCAATCATTCATTCATATTACCATTACAGAAACTTTGAAAACTCTCAACATTATCAGGTGCGGCCAGTTTTCATTTATAACGCATACCTGTTAACTCTCAAGCATTCAGTGTGGGTTTAAGTGGCATTTTTACTTTTTTTTATTTTAAGGGGTTGGAAGCAATGGAATTGCATAAAGACGTTTCAAAATGATCTTATTCCATTTAAACGATCATGAAATACATGCATTGCTTCCAACCCCTGAGTAAAGAAAAGCGTGAGAAGTCCGGAGTCATAATCGGTATGCGTTATAAATGAAAACTGGCCACACCTGATAATGTTGAGAGTTTTGGAGTTTCTGTAATGGTAATTTAAATGAATGATTGAAAACAGGTTGTGACCAATCATTAATTTTAAGGGATTGTTGGAGCCTCCCCTATCACCAGTTCACCAGCCGCCACTGGTGTAGTATTGTTGGATAGTGAGCATGTTGTCGGTGGAGAGAATTGAGAGAATTGAGAATTGAGAGAACTGTGTAAAGATGTTGTGGGGTGTGTATTGTTGGTGGAGTGTCTGTATTATTGTTGGTTAGTGAGTGTATGTGACTGCTGGAGTTTGATTGTTGTTTGTTGTTGGTGCACACAGACCTGCAGATATAGTGGAGAAGATTAAAGTTTGGCTCAGGGAGCTTCTGCAGAAGAGTCTTTAGGTCCTCAAAAGCCTGAGGGCATCAGAGACGGTAAAGATGAGAGACATTTGAACTTTAAAATGCTCAATGAATAAGCATATTATGGCATTAAATTCTGATATTAGTCTAAAAGTCTCATCCAAAGCAACACACAACACAAAGAGCAGAAAACAATGGAGGGGAGTTACGATCCTAATGCCCTGAGTAGTTATACTGACAGATCCTGTACCCTGTAGTTTACCTGTAGGATAAAATGCATCAATAATACCATATGACCTCTGCTGGGTTACTTTTGATTTTCAACATTATAAATGCAATAGATTTGGGATATTAAGTGCAATCTGCTTTTCTGGTATAAAACCTTTTCTTTTTTTGTAAAAGGAATAAAAACAGTGATGACGAACATGCTTTCGTCTGTGAAACCCTCGGAGTCTGGTACACGTTATCTTTAATTCCCTCTGCAGTACCTGTTTCTCGCCACCAGGAGCTCCCTTCGCGCACATGAGAAAGTCCTGGTAGTGAGAGAACGGAATAACGGGCTCTGGTAACTCCCTCAGGTACAGCTTCAACAGGGAGGCCACTGTGTGAACGTCTGTGCTGCTGGAATACACACACACACACACACACACACACAGAAAGTTTTTACTTTGCGGTACTTGTGGGAGCCAAAAAATCATTTCACCAAATGTCCTGTTTTCCTTCCCCAAACCCCCCCCCCCCAAAAAAAAGTCTGGAATCTTAACCCCATTCCTAACCTTATCCGTAATTTTAATCCTTGTTTTAGCCTTAATCTATAGACTCTTAAAGGACCTTATATTTAACCTTACTTTAACATCTTGCTGTAACCTATAACATGACTCTAATACAGAAACTTAAACCCAGACCTAAGACCTTTCGACCTGTCAAACACGTAGATAAACGACCAATCAGATTGCCTGACCTTACTAAGGTCCTGCCTACCCTGATAGTATCACCATATTGTCACACAACCAATGCAATCATTAGCTGTGTGTAATAGGTGCGGTTGCAGACTTTTTTGAAAATGGCTCTTAGATGCCCTTGGGGTTCGTGTCATTCCAATGAATGGTACCCTGCCCGGCTACAGGGAGCTCAATTAATCCTTTTTCTGAAGCCAAAAACACAGTTAGCGAAGTGTTTGCGATAGACTAACGCATGTGCATGGCCTCACACACAACTCAATGTGAGCAAGATGGATATACTCTAAGCTGTGTTTGCTCAAAGGTAAGCAAATTAAGTTTTTTGCCACTTTGCCTTCAGTATTTAATTGAAGTTGTGCAATTTCAGCCCTTGCAGAGACTTAACTAGTCTGACAATATGTGAACAGTATCCATTTATCCTGAAAGGAAACAAACAAGTTCTAAATGGCTGTTGTTAAATATCATGTTAAAACAGCAAGAATGAAACAGCGCTTAAAATGTGATAAGATCAGGGGTCAACACAGCCCACATAGCATTACTTATGCTGCATTATTACAGCTCACCCCCTGGACAGTTCGCCAATCAATCGCAGAGCGCACACACCATTTACTCTCACACTCACGCTTACGGACAATTTAGAGTCTCGTAGCCTGACATATAAGTCTGTGGACTGTTGGAGGAAAGTCTCGCAAATGCGGGGAGAACTCCTCACAGAAAGGCCCCAGGCCGGATTCAAACACACGACCTTCATGCAGTGAGGCGACAGTGCTGCAGACAGCATTACTGTGCTGCCCTATACCATGAAATGGGTGGTGGAGATATTAATACATTTTGTAAAGATGTGATTTGATGTTAAATAGACACCTTACACCTGTAAGGCTGAGTGAGCTCCTGCTTTCCTGTCGAAGGTGGGTTTCTCCCCTGAATCGAAGGCCGACTGCAGCTCTTTGACCAGAGTCGTCTGTCCCGGCTGACGGAACAAGCCCACCTCCCTGAGACCACACTCACGAATGAACGCAATGCACTGCTCCACCACCAGGGGCACCAAACGCGCTCCATATCGCTGCTCGTGTGCTAACGTCTCCTCCAGACGCTGCCCGAACACTCCTGATGATGAGGGAGAGAGGGAGAGAGAGAGTGAGAGAGGGTAAAAGATTAAGATATTATTTTCCACACTGTTTGCTTTGGCAATAATTACTTATTGTTACCTTTGCACTTTACATCAATAACACAACTTGGATAGAATTGATATGAGATAAGGGTGGTAAAGATCGGTGGGTGGAGAGATGTGTAATGTCTATGTTAGTGGACACGCTTAAGCCTGTTTTTTTTTTTTTGTTATTATTGTTCATATTTGTAATATTTGCTGTGGCAACACATTGCCTGCCATGCTAATGCAGTCTGTTAAAATACAAATTGAACTGAGAGATCGAGAGAGAGTTAGAGGACAGAGAGAGATATGGACAAGGAGTTAATAAATCACAGACAGAAATTGCCCTGATTTGGATTGGCTGTGCATTCTTATATCCCAGAGTACATCACAGCACACTGCTTTGAGCTGAAAGAAAGTCAATAAACAATAGAAAGATGAAATGGACTGAGGAAAAATAAATAACACAATGGTAACGGAACAATCAAGGCCACGCTGACAGAGTGAGCCTTCTTCTCATCTGTGTGCGAATAAAAGCTTTGGTGTGAACTGGTTAATCGTTCACCGAGAAGCACAAGCATCAGCCATTAACCTGTTTCTGCAAAAATCATTTACCCCCCGTAAGGCAACTCGAACTTTCACAACACCTCACCAATGTCACAGCCAGCCTACCTGCTGAAAATCAATCTCAGGGTTTCAGGAGGGAATAATCTTTCATCTGTGTGGATTTACAGTTTCCTCAAACTCCTCATCAGCAGGTCAAATTTATCTCAACCCTCTGAAGTCTATATCACCTTGTGTTTACCTCTCTGGTGTCCTCTCTGTGCTTCTACTTGGCTGTGAGTTTTTATCTGTGAAACTGTGGTTTATATCTCAGTTTGTACATGGTAAGCTGTTTATAACTGGAGATGTAAAGCTGAAACTGAGTCAGTGATCCAGACCTGTCCCTGGTGATCTACCATCCTGTGGGTTTTCACTCCAACCCTAACAAAGCTCACCTCATTCAACAGCTAGAGCAGGGCTGCCCAACCCTGTTCCTGGAGATCTACCATCCTGTAGGTTTTCACTCCAACCCTAACAAAGCTCACCTCATTCAACAGCTAGAGCAGGGCTGCCCAACCCTGTTCCTGGAGATCTACCATCCTGTAGGTTTTCACTCCAACCCTAACAAAGCTCACCTCATTCAACAGCTAGAGCAGGGCCGCCCAACCCTGTTCCTGGAGATGTACTGTGCTGTAGGTTTTCATTGCAGACCTGAATGTCGTGCACCACACCTAGATCTTGTTGAGCTGCTGTTTTGTGCAATTATGTGTGTCAAAGACTTGAAGCTGAATACTGTGAGTGAATCTCCAGCAAAGACTTGGTATGGAGCCAATATCCCACACAGGGATTTGAACTCATAACCTCCTGAACACTCACGTTTCCTGAAGCTCAGAGCCCTCTTTATCTTCCTGTAGGCAGAGTTTGGGATCTGGCTGCTGGTCCAGAATGCTGGCTGCTTATTCTCAGGCATGATCCCGAATCCCGTTCTCCCTTCGCACCGTTCCTGGGAATTCTGGACGGAAATTGTTCTGGTGTCGTGGCTATGCTCCCGGTGCAAAGCACGTCTGTGTGCCGATACCGCGATGATTCTGTATTTCCCGGGGTTACCGCTCCCTTCCTCCACGTCAAACGTTTTGTTTTGTAAACGTCCCTCACTGAAGTGGATGCAGTGTCTCTCTCTCTCTCTCGCTCTCCTGCTGAACAGATCAGGCTGGTCACTCGGGTAAATCAGTCCGTGACTGGAGTCTTTCTGGGGGCGGCCTCCAGTTCTTAGGACCTTAACATCTGACCACTGAGAAGGAAAAAAAAGTGATTTTGAGCTGAATGCTCCATAAAGGTGAGGATGAAACGTCTGAAGCGCCAGTCCATAAGTATTTGGACGGTGACGGCTTGCCCCTGTCTCTGTTTTGTACTCTGTACTCCAGAAAATTGAAGCAAAAAAATTAGGGGATCAAAGTGCAAATTGTGGGCTTAAAAGCATATTTGCATCTGCGGTGATGCTAACTGGAATCACAGTGATTTTTTTTTTTTGCCCAAATAGTGCAATGAGAAATAAGTACAGCAGTGTGGAGTAATTACTGCTCTGATAAGGCTCACATGTTCTAACTCGCCACAGTGGTAATAATACAACTGTAACATGCCAATTAAACTCATTTTCCGTCATTCCAGCACATTACATTCCTGTTAAATATACGCAATTTAAATTATATCTCCACAGAAGCCCTTATATTCATGAGATATCTCTGCAGTGTGCGTTTCTGCTGGGGTGCTGCGTTCTCTTTGTTCTATTTAGTGTAAATTAAGTTACTTAGTTTCAATTAAGTGCACATTCCGGCGGTGGAGCGGGATTTAATTTGTTGAGTGAAACATTAACGTAACCTTTTACTGCCATTTTTCCAGATAACAAAACTGAGATGAAACTCATCTCTAGAACTAAAACGGAAATGATCCGAACACAAAATGTTATCTCAGTGTTACAAGAATGTTCTGCAAATGCGATACTTGCGGCCCAAAATGAGCCCCCTCCACCATATCAGCAGTCTGTCTGTTTTGCTCAGTAAAGGCTTGTGTTTGAGCATCGCACACGTTAGTCTGGGTCTGATACCAGACCACAGGGCCTGTCTGCACACCGGAGCAGCGCTGAAATTGCTGGAACATCCTCGTTACACTCACCTGCATAGCAAACATACCGTACCTCACCGCAGTCCGTCACCAAGGTGACCATTCAATCTGACCTTCAGAGAGATCAGACATGGAGGGATAGAGAGAGAGAGTGAGAGAGAAAGAGAGAGAGAGAGAGATAGAAGGTGTGAGAGTGGTTTGAGAAAGCTACATTTCAAAGGGGAAGGGCGTTACATGAATCGAGACTGTGATCTGTAATCACACTCCCACACACAGTCATGTGTTTCACAATGTTACGTGTTATCTGAAAAGTGTTATGGGGGAACGAGCCGAGGGTGTGTGTGGTGGGGGTGATTAGGGGTCAGGAGTACAGTGTCAGGAGTACAGTGTCTTTTTTGTATACTGTAAATGCATGGCAGACAAAGTTCAGTGCGCTAAAATCCCCAGGGCACTGCGTTTGTAACCCAGCAGTTACGGGTTTGTTTGCTGTGTGATGCATTGCTACTGCCCCTCAACCTGTTAAGCTGCTTACAGCCGCTGTCTTCAGTAAATATACTGAGGTACGCATTGATCTCATGTCAAAAATGCATTAATTGCATAAGTTACCCAGGCTCAGGGGTTTAATGTGAAGGGCTGGGCAGGACTGTCTCTACTGACGCACAGGCGTTCAGTGCATTGTGTTAATTATTCTGATGAGCAAACCTGCAAATACAACTTATCTCCTGTGCAACACCAATCATTATTCTTAAAATCAGACTGCTTCAAGAGCAGGTGCTAAAGATTTGTTTTGACCGACTTACAGAGCCAAGATTCTCTTTAATTTGCGATTTGATTCAGGACTCGTATAGATTCACACTGCTTCACTTTTTGATTGAAGAGGTTGCTTTGATGTTGCATGCTTTTTGATTCGGGATTTGTATTGACTCACTTTGTTTCACGTCTCAGGATTTGATTCATTTACTATTGGATTCCGGATGTGTGCTGATTTGCACTGATTCATTTTTTGATTCATGATTCGGTGTCACCCTTAACTGCAGCAGCCTGCTGTATTTGTACTCAATCTCTGAGTCACGTCAATGGATTCAAGCCTCCCCTCAGCTCAGGGAATGTTTATAACGTGGATTCTGAATCTGAGTTGTCAAATTTTCCAAGTGAGGAGTGACTCAGTAGTTTAGTGATGACACCGGAAGGAACAGCTGTTTTGAGTCTGGAGGTATAAAGCAGTGACTCCAGCAGGAATGCTGGGAGATATTATTCTTTTTTTTTGTGGCCAAAGGGTCATGAGACCTGATCCAACAGGGTTATGAACTAAATCAGCAGCAATGGATTGTGGGAAATAACTCACCTTTAAGGTTACTGTCGCACCTGGAAGCACCTGGCCATTGTTCTATCCTTGCTTAAAAGTTATATGCTGTTGAGCGTTGATTATAACAAGTGCAGCGCTTGTTCAACACCTGCCTGTTCAGTACGGGCCGATCGCTAGACCACCAGTATTGCTGCTTGTCGTCTTCACAAGATTTTCACGAGATCCGCCGAGCCAAACAACTTCACACTTCACATTGCGCTTCCTTAGGTCCTCATCAATTTACCCAGTAAGTCTGAAGTCGATCGGATGAACGGCTATCCTTTCATTTTAGTTTGATAGTACATTTCAATAAATGATAATGTATGTTTAAAAAGCATCACCAATTTCAAAAATGTGTATTCATCATGAAAGTAGATAACTCAGTTGCCACAGGGACCGAGTCGTGTATCTCCCCGATCCCCAAATTTCGAACAAAATGGCCGCTGGCAGCCATATTGGAGCTGGGACTGGGATTACATGCTTTTATCCTTAGAATCAGTAAAAGTGGCGAAAACAGACCATTCAAGCCCTACAATGTTTGCCATTTTCCTTCCTCTAAAGTGAATCTTAAACTCAAGAGCTAGAGCTAGATAGTGCCTATCTGTTTGTCTCATTTAGATAAGATTATTGAGTTCAGGTCATGTTTTTTTCTCTATGGCTTTCAACGAGATGTTTCCGAGCCAGAAAATGACAGTTTCTCTTTGCGGGGCTGATTTCCCCTCTTCCCTTTTATACCCTGAGGAAAAAGCAGCAGGTAATTCAGTGAAACTAAATGTTAGACATCTCAGGGAGTAATGATATTGATTGTGCTAACCTGGTTTCGAATATTGAGCAGAAGAAACTTTTATTTACTAATTCATTCATTCATTGACCTCAGTAGTATCTTCTGTGTTATGGAGTGGACTTTGTAACATCTCCAGTGCGTATCTTCAGCATTATGGAAAGGACAGTACAGGTTGTTGTGGTCTGGTCAGTCATACACCTCGAGTACATTATTTATTTATGTGTTATGTGTTTGAGCTCATTGAGGGAGCATGCATCCTGCCTTTAATCCAATTGGAGCAGTAGCTCTTGGTGTTTTCTTTTTTTTAAATTGGAATACTTTGTGTTTGTTAAAGGACACTGTTATAAACACCTTCCTACCGATTCTTCACCATTTTGTGTGTTTTATTTATTATCTGTAAAAAAATATCGAGCTACTGTTGCAAAGAAAATCAAATGTTCTGGTGAAGATGCCTTCAGGCAGAGGAGCTGTGACCTCCACATGTTCGCCGTCTTCGGAGCCGCTATGTGAGAGTGGTGCTGTGTCAGTTAGACAGGCCGCAGTTTTGTGTCTGCTTGTGTTTACTTGTTTTGTACACAGCGCACACACAGTCAGGGCCCGAATCTACAGCCCAAGCTGGCAGTACTAAAGCTTTAGTTTTTTGGAGATAGCTCTTTAGCCATAGCTATACAGTTACTAATGGCACTTGAGGGTTTCTCTGCAGTAGAAAGGCTTAGTGTGCCACTGGTACAAACCCTGACTCATGCAGCCAGTAGGATTCAGGTGTCAGGAGCAGAGATTGTGTGACATCTTTAGAGCATGTTAATTGATTGCTTGGTGGTGGGGGCAGAGCGAACGGTGTCATAATGTCCTTGTGATCTGGAAAGTGCCAATAATGTGCGCCATCTTGAGTGAGACTGAATCGCTGTTGTGCATAGCAGTAACGTCAGAAAAAGTAAGACCATAGAATTTTGCGCAGGTAGGCTAATAGTAGCAATATTTTTTGGCTTCCTTGGTTTTTAAAGGCATGACCCGTGCTACTCTGCCTCTGATTGGCTTGCCCTGATATTATTACCCTAACTTAAACCAATCCCACTCCTCATGCCAAAACCCAACCCACCCAACTATTGAAGGTACTAGCCAATCAGAGGAAGAGTAGGGTGGGTCATGCTTTTACCATCGCAGGGAAACAAAATTTGGCCAACAGCAGTCGGCAGCGAGAAGTCTTACCCAGTACAGCCGACAACTTGATTGGAACCCTCACATGATAATTATGTCTGTTCTACCGTTTAATAATTTTATGGCTGCTACTTTGTCCACTCAGTCACCGTGGTAACAGGATGACCTTTCACAAGAGAGCTGGACTTCCTGAATTTGGATTGCCTGATTAGTGACTGCGACGAGGGGGCGAGGGGAGGAGGGTAATTGATTTCACGGTATTAATTAAAAGCCACAGATGGCCGGTTCTAATTTCACGCGGGAGTCATTAACGGTCATTTGGGCTCTGTGAGAAACAGCTGCTGTTAAAGCGTTAAGTTAGCGTTAAGATCGTTACTCCCGCCAGGGGGAGACTGAGGTAATTAATGTTAGTGCCGGATCTCCTCTTAATGAGTCCGTTTCAAATAATCGGAACCCGTCTGTCTCTCTATCCTCCCTGTCTATCCGTCCAGCGTCCATCTGTCTGTTTCCTCTTCTGTCTGTTGCCTGTTTGTCTCCGTCTGTCCATCTGTTTGTCTGTATCATTCACCTGTCTGTCTGTTTGTTCATCTGTCTGTCTGACGGTTCCACTGCTTGTTGAAGGGCTACCTCTCTATTATCCGTTTATCTGTCTATCTACCTGACTGTCTGTCTGTCTCTACCAGCTATCTTTTTATAAGTTCAGTCAGCCATTCGTCATTTTCTCTATTGCCTGTCTGTCTGTCTCGCCTATGCCTTCCCGTCCATCTGTCTCTATCATTCATATGTCAGTTAATTTTTCTGTCAGTCCCTCTCCCTGTCAGTCTCTGTTTTATTCTGTCAGTCACTGTGCTGTAGAAACAGCTCTGTGTGATGACAGACTGTCATTTTTTAGTGGGACCTCATAGCCCCTCTCTTTATGAATATTCATAACCACGCTTGCCAATCAGGAGAATGAAATTTGAATAATGGCAAACTTTTAGGAGCACAGGGTAACAGGTAAGGGTGGAGTTTAGATGATAAAGAATGGCTTAACTGACTGTGGACCCATTAGTGCACAGCTGAGTCACACACACACACAAACACACACACACCATTGCACTGCACACTAATACAGCATCACTGTCAAAGAGTATAACCTCAAATCTGCCAATGACCCCATCATCTGTGTTGTATTTTTAATGGTTTTTTCTGCACCTAAATGGCTTTAAATCATTGAATGACAGAATCTAATATTTTCACTGAACTCCTTTGACACAGAGAGAATTTTAACATTTTTAACTGACTTTCAGATCATCTTAGAACTACGACAAGTCCTTTCCCCCATGTCCTGTTATTCTCTCTGAATAAGAGTGACTGCTAAATGTGTATGATGTGTTTTTTCCAGTGTGAATATTGTACTGTGTATAGTTTTGCTGTCTCTTCTCAAGTTTGGACAGCAAAGCACTCGCAGTGTTAGGTTATTATTTAATTTCTCTCTCTGGCCTGCTGTATTATCGCTTCATCATACAGTTAAAAGCTTTTTTTTTTTTTTTTTTACCCACTGTTTTCTGAAATGTTATTGAGCTTCATGCTTTTAATGTGAAATCTTGGTGATCATAAAATTACTTGGGAAGGTGTTTTTTGATCCTTTAAAAATGTTTTGATAAATTTGCACAGGATTTCACTGCTGGTCCCTTAAAATCTTCTTGATTATAAGATTTTGGCTGACGAGATGCTTTGAGATGTTTTGGTATAAGCATGCCAGTTTATATTTCTGTTTGGGAATTGCAGATTTGCGAGATTCTCCCCTAGTTTCTGTTTGTAGCTGTATGCACGCACATGTGTGTGTGTGCGTGCACGTGCGTGCACACATGTGTATGTGTGTACGTGCGGGCATGTGTGCATGTGATTGCATATACAATATATGCCAGAAAATTTAGTTTTGTTAAATTTACTCAACAAATCTTCCATGTTCAGACTTGACTTCACAGAAACCAGAGAAAACAGCTTTTAATGGCCATATAGAAAAAGTCATTCATTTTAAATCTGTTTGGTTTCATTATATTATTTGCATTATGAAGTATTTTAATATTGGAAATGCCAGTGAGAAAGCAGTGCGTACCGCTTAATTTTTTCAATGGATTGTGTACTTTGTCATGAAAAATAACTAAAAGGTCAATTCTTTCAATTCTATTTGACAAGGAACACAAATTTAAAACTAGAGCTGCGCTCAGAGAGTGCAAGTACCTCCGCAAATGTACTCACTGTTATTTTTGCCAGTATTAGCTGGCAACCCGTGTTTATGCAGTCCTGTAGTCTTTGAGCAAATATGTTTTTAATGTGTTTTTGACCTTTTGCATGCCCTTGACCTTGACCTTTGACCTTGACCTTCCAAAATCGAATCACCTCTTCCTTGAACAATACTTAATCATTCCACTAAATTTGAGGAAAATCCATCCATAACTTTTTGCGTAATCCTGCTTACAAACAAACCAACAAACCAACCAACAGACAAACGGTAATGATCACATGACCTCCTCCAGCTTCGTTGGGCGGAGGTAATAAATAAATAAACAAATAAATATGTGTTTACATTTATTTGCACGTTTAGTTGCTGCCTTCTAGAGGCTAATGTCTATATTACTGCAGATTTAGTGAACACCACAAAGAGTAACCGGCAGAGCCCGTCCCAATATCGTCTGTATAAATAGAGGGAGAAATGGTGCGAATGATGTATTTGATGAATAGTTTGTTTCTGAAAATATGAAATTTCATCTGCCATCCTGTTTTTTGTGTTACGGTGAATTGACGAGCTTAATTCAATTCAATTCAATTTATTTGTATAGGGCTTTTCACAGAGACTGTCACAAAGACGCTTTACAGTGAGAGATTAAATAAATGTAAGGGCAGTGCCCAGCCTATTCCCCACTACAGCAAATGAGGCAAAAAAAAAACTCCCAGTAGGGAGAAAAATCCTCAAACAGTGGTGAGAAAAAACTCCCCAATGGGAAGAAATCTCAGGAGGAGCCCGACTATAGTGGGGAAGCCCATCCTCCGCGGGCTTGCTAATTAAGAACAAGATAAAGTCAAATAGAGTAAAATGGCAAAAGAGTTCCATTTAAGTCCATCTGAACAGTGGCATCTGTAGCTCCAGGGAGTGGCATGCCGAGGATGGTGTAGAACTGGATCAGGACAGCAGGACAGCAGCAGCCAGCGCTCATGGTGAGGGACAGGGCTCGGACGGTCCAGGACTCATGGTAGTGGAGGGCAAGATCCTCAGAAAGAGACAAAACTACTGCATGTTAATTAAAAAAAAAAAAAACCGTCCTGTGTCATGTGCCAAGTAAGAATTTAGGAGCAGACTGGTCAGGAAACAGTCAACACCCCTCCATCCATTTCCTGCAGCACAGAGGCCCTACACTTACACCAGGCTGTAAGATCACTTTTGATTTTCTAAACACGAGTACCATATGGACCTCCTCGGTGACTAAGGCTGTAGCAAGCCCCACTGGCACCGTTAATGCATGCTCAGTGCCACCGGTTCCACATGGATTTGCTTAACACTACCACCAGTACCATATGGACCTCCCCAGTGACTAAGGCTGTAGCAAGCCCCACTTAATAACGGTGTCATTAAAGTAGATGAGGATGGCAGGTTTATCATCTGCCCAATTGGCAACTTAATATTCCATGTATTTTGCATTGTGTTTGAACCGGCGTTTTAGCGTTTTTTAAACAGCGTTGAAAACATTGCGGTGCAGTCCTTCTCCGTTCGGCCAAGCTAATTATTGGGTTGTCGCCGGAAGGAGACTGCCAATCTTGGGGCTAAAATTAGCCGCAGCGCTTCCCCCGTCTAATACCACGGGTCACTACCCGTAAGAAATGCGCGACCGCAACTACAATGCATAACCAATAGAGGGAGCTGTGGTCTCATATTAGACGCGAATGCTCGCAGTTCGTGGGATGGGCGGACGGGTTTCGTTACCTCGTTGATGGGCTGTCACGGAAAAGACTGTTATTTTTATACTCAGGCTCAAAAAACCAAGTTATTTTTAATTTTTTTTTATTCTCTCTGGTCTCGGGAGAGTTGTGTCAATAGCGCCAATTTATTTTTGAGTTCTACAGCTCATCAGTTCACCAGAAACATTAAAGTATAACAGCTCTGAAGTCGGCAGGATCTACATGCAGTTTGGGTTCACATGACAATTGTCAGAAATTCTGTCATGTTTTTGTTCCGTTTTATTTCAACCTTTTACAATAATATGTTTTGAGGCACTCGCTGCTCACTGCCTTTGACTGTCGAGTCAATAGCTGATGCAGTGCGAATCTACTACAGATTAAGATAATATCCAGCATCGAGCCGCATCAAATCAAGAACAGTTCTTGCAGCCTTCATTAAATCAAAATGATCCAGCATTAGTTTCCATCAAACTGAGCACAAATATGTGAGAGGCCCAATAGTACATCTCCACATAATCAAGCCTGTAGGATGACTGGACACCAATTCATCCTACTCTTCTTGCTGTTTGTACCCCTCCCTCTTCTCCATCCTCCTTTCTTTCTGTTTTTCTTCCCCTGCTACTGGCCCTTCATCATCTCCTTATCCCTCTTGTCTTCATTAGTCTTTTTTCTTGCCTTTTTTCCACCCCTCTCTTTTTTCATTTGTACTTCACGTGTTCTTCTTTTCCTCTGTACATGCAGACCACAGGCACATATGTGATCGTAGGGGATAAATGATAAATGATTGTGGGAATCCCCCTCTTCACTAGCGGGACACTCCTGTCTAATTCGCCCTCTTTCATACACCCCCGCGTTACTGCTGACACTGGGGCAGGTCGGATTTGGCCCAGACTCTGGGGAACATGGTCGCACTTTTCCCAAGAACATCAGCGAGGCAGTTCAGTGAGTCTTCATGCAGATCAGGAGCACATGACTCTGGTTTATGTGGTATGTTTTGGTTTCAGGAGCTGTTGTTGCTGACAAACAGGCTAGTTGAACGGCGTCGGCTTGTTCAAAATCCCGTCTACGCACGACACATGTTCTCCCCTTTGTCTACCTGAATGCAGGTATTTTAATGTGTGGCACAATGTGGGACTCAACCTGGTCCCGAAGATCTACAATCCTCCTGGTTTTCACTCAAATCATAATAAAACACAACTTATGCTACTAATCATAGTTCAATGAGATCTCTAGTTGTTGAGTGAGGTGTGCTTTGTTAGGGTTGGAGTGACACCTACAGGATGGTTGATCTCCAGGAACAGGGTCAGGAGGTGCTGGGTTAAATGGACAACTCTACCCGTGTAGCTGTCCAGGGTCCTGAAAGTGTCCGACAGGACGTAGTGTAAAGAAACAGGATTACAGAGTGAGCTGTTTCACTGCTTTTGCTAAAACCTGCAGCATCTCTGATTTCTTTAGTCTAAGTTACAGTTATCTGGCTCGCTCAGTAATCCTGTGTGGTGAAACACTTCATTGTGCACAGATGGAGGCTTAATTTCATTCAGAGGCAGCTGTGTTCGTCAATTTGTGCCTGTAGTTATTGCAAACCAGAGCTCTGATCTTATCAAACTGTGTCAGACGCCATACATACTCCTAATCCCTGCCCTAATGTTGGCCCTTCTCTCAAACTAACGGGGTGTATGTTTTCCCTCTGATGTGGTGGTGAAGAGGTTAATCCCGCACAAATCCCTTCAACATCCCCCTCTCTCTCTCTCTCTCTCTCTCTCTCTCTCTCTCTGCCGGTTTCTACGCAATTGTTTGTAACCAAGGCGACGGCTTCCATGGAAACGCGGATCCTTGTGTTTTAAATAATAAAGCGCGGGGTTAGGTGAAGGTGGGAGAGTTGGGGGCGGAATGTGCAGGCGGGGGAAATTATTTTTAGACTTTATCAGAAGTGGAAAAAAAGAAATAAAACCACTCTCGGAAATCGAGGCCCCTTTTGGCCGGTGAGCAGCGGTTGTAGAGAAAGAAGCCCGTACGCCAGCCGGTCACTGCGTGAGCCGCGGAACTCGAGAGCGCTGGATTCACAGCCGCACGCAGCACGCGAAACTCTACTCCAGCTCCTGCTGCCTGCGGGGAGCCGGGGCCTCGCGAGTCACGACTCTGGAGGGAGGAGGTGCCCCCATTACTGCCCGCGTAAAAGTGCAGTCTGGCTTCTCCTTCCTGGTATCGCCCAGAGGCAGCGTCAGCTGCTGAGCTCTCTTGCTGATAGTCTGTAAGATCACAGGCACACACACTCACACACCGCAAACACACTCACAATCACATACACGTACTACAGACACTCTCACACACCGCAAACACATTCACACATGTACTGCACACACTCTCACACACCGAAAACAGACTCACTCACACATACATGTACTGCACACACACTCACACACCGCAAACACACTCACACATACACGTACTACAGACGCTTTCACACACCGAAAACAGACTCACTCACACACACACGTACTGCACACACTCTCACACACCGCAAACACACTCACTCACACATACATGTACTGCACACACTCTCACACGCCGCAAACACACTCGCTCACAATACACGTACTGCACACACTCTCACACACCGCAAATACACTCACTCACACACACACATACTGCACACACTCTCACACACCGCAAACACACTCACTCACACACACACATACTGCACACACTCTCACACACCGCAAACACACTCACTCACACACACATGTACTGCACACACTCTCACACACCACAAACACACTCACTCACACACACATGTACTGCACACACTCTCACACACCACAAACACACTCACTCACACATACATGTGCTGCACACACTCTCACACACCGAAAACAGACTCACTCACACACACACGTTTTGCACACACTCTCACACACCGCAAACACACTCACTCACAATACACGTACTGCACACACTCTCACACACCGCAAACACACTCACTCACACACACACATACTGCACACACTCTCACACACCGCAAACACACTCACTCACACACACATGTACTGCACACACTCTCACACACCACAAACACACTCACTCACACACACATGTACTGCACACACTCTCACACACCACAAACACACTCACTCACACATACATGTGCTGCACACACTCTCACACACCGAAAACAGACTCACTCACACACACACGTGCTGCACACACTCTCACACGCCGCAAACACACTCACTCACACATACATGTACTGCACACGCTCTCACACATCGCAAACACACTCGCTCACACATACATGTACTGCACACACTCTCACACACCGCAAACACACTCACACATACATGTACTACAGACACTCATATATACACTCTCATTCAAACACACTCACACACACATGCATGCATACATATACTGCACACAGTGTCGCAAACACACACTCATGCACACATTCACTCACGCGCACTACACGCAGTCGCGCACACCACACGCACACTCACACATATGCGAAACACACTCATAGACGCACACATATACACACTTACAAGCACAGACTTCAAGCACAATCACGGACAAACAGATTATAAACAGACTCACTCACGCACAGAACACACCATGCACACACATGCAGTCACTCTCACAAAGACACACAAACGCACACACATACAAACCCACATAACTATACTCTCTCATGCTCACACAACACACACCATGCATACACACTCACACAAGCTCACACTAACACACATACATGAACAGCACTCACACATACAGACACTCACAAACACACGCACAGCAGGCAAACTCTCACACAGACACACACACACACACACACGCACGCACTTCCACAAAAAGCTGTGGTTTAGGAGCCATAAGTGTGGAACAGGATGTACAGACAGAATCCAGAGAGAGAGAGAGTATGTTTGAGATAGAGAGAGTGTGTGAGAGAGTGAGAGGGAGAGAAAGAGAGAGCTCTGCAGGGTCTGTAGAAGGATGTACAGAGGCTCTGCCTCAGGTGTGCTGCAGTCTGGAGTGCGTAGAAACCACTCTGATGCTCTCTCTCTCTCTTTCTCTCTCTCTCTCTCCGAGACACAGCCTTTCACTCCCAAAAACACAATTATCTCTGTAATCTTATCACAGTAATTATCTCTCACTGTGTAAGATATCTGCAGGATTTACAGAGGATTAAAGCATTTAGACCAAGACCTATCAACAGAGCGCGTGCAAATTTTATCCCAGTCATTTAGCGCATATGCATTACCTACCCACTCTGCCCCCCAGTCCCACCCCAAACACACACACTCTCACACTCACAAACATGCTCGCTCATACACTACACATGTGCACATACACGCACATGCACACTTCAGCGTACACATGCTCACATGCACACGCATACTTGTACACCTATGTACACTTGCTCTCACGTGTACACATGTACAACCCCAATCCGAAATTGTTGGGACGAAGTGCAAATTGTGAATAATATCAAAATGCAATGACTTTCAGATCACATGAGCCAATATGTTATTTACAATAGAACATAGATAACATTTCAAATGTTAAAACTGAGACATTTTATATTTTTATCCACAAAATGAGCTTATTTCAAATTTTCTGGCTGCAACAGGTCTCAAAAAAGTTGGGACCCAGGCAAAAAAGGGCTGAAAAAGCAATTAATATATAAGAGAATCAGCTGAAAGAACATTTAGCAAGTAAGTTAACTGGCATCAGGTGTGTAACATGATTGGCTATAAAAGAGATGTCTCAGAGAGGCTGAGTCTCTCAGAAGTAAAGATGGCCAGAGGGTCTCCAACCTGTGAAGGCTTGCGTAAAAAAATTGTGGAATACTTTAAAAACAATGTTCCTCAACGTCAAATTGTAAAGGCTTTGAAGGTCTCATCATCGACAGGGCTTAACATCATCAAAAGATTCAGAGAAACTGGAAAAATCTCTGTGCGTAAAGGACAAGGCCGAAGACCTTTACTGGATGCCCGTGATCTTCGGGCCCTCAGACGCCACTGCATCACTCACCGGCATGATTCTGTCACTGACATTACTAAATGGGCCCAGGAATACTTCAAGAAACCACTGTCTGTAAACAGTCTGCAGTGCCGTCCACAGATGCCACCTAAAACTCTATCATGCAAAAAGGAAGCTATTGTTGAGCATGATCCAGAAGCGCCGCCGTGTTCTGTGGGCCAAGGCTCATTTAAAATGGACTGTAGCAAAGTGGCAAAGTGTCCTGTGGTCAGACGAGTCCAAATTTGCCATTCTTGTTGGAAATCATGGGTGTCGTGTCCTCCGGGCTAAAGAGGAGAAAGACCACCCCTCCTGTCATCAGCATTCAGTTCAAAAGCCAGCATCTCTGATGGTATGGGGATGCATTAGTGCATATGGTGTGGGACACTTGCATGTTTTAAAAAGCACCATGAATGCTGAAAGGTATATAAAGGTTTTAGAGCAACATATGACATCTATTCCAGGGAAGGCCTTGTGTATTTCAGCAGCACAATGCAAAACCACATACTGCAGCTATTACAACAGCATGGCTTTGTAGTAGAAGAGTCTGTGTGCTGAACTGGGCTGCCTGCAGTCCTGATCTTTCACTGATGGAGAACATTTGGCGCATAATTAAACGAAAAGTCCATCAAAGGAGACCCAAAACTCTCCAGCAGCTGGAAGCCTGTATTTAACAAGAGTAGGATCAAATTCCAGTGGCTAAACTCAAGAAACTTGTCTCCTCAATGCCCTGACGCCTCCACTCTGTGTTCAAAAGAAGAGGGGATGCTACACCATGGTAAACAGGCCCCTGTCCCAACTTTTTTGAGACCTGTAGCAGCCATCAAATTTGAAATGAGCTCATTTTGTGAATAAAATTGTAAAATTTCTCAGTTTCAACAATTGTTATGTTATCTCTGTTCTATTGTGAATAAAATACTGTCTGGTGTGATTTGAAAGTCAATGCGTTTTGATTTAATTCACAATTTACACTTTGTCCCAACTATTTCAGAATTGGGCTTGTACATCCATTCAAACACAAACACATGAACACAATCATACACATGCATAAACACACGTACACTTGCGCACACACACACACACACACACACACATAAGTATCCATGACTTATCTTGCACTGTGAGTCCCCCTCTCTCCTTCCCCAGGCCTATAAACTGCAGAGCCATATCTTCTCACCCCAGTGTGTAAACACACACACACACACACACACACACACTCCTTAATCCGATACACTGGATCTTACCCCACGAGTCTGAGCGTTCTGAATCCAGAAAACATCGAGCTGGAGAGGCAGAGGGACCTGTGACCTGTAATGAGTGCAAGGGGTTCTGGGTAATGGAGTTCAGAAAGGCCTTAGTGGGAGGCCTGTAGCCCTGTGACGCAGGTGCTTGACTGGTGGTTGTAGGTTCAAGTCTCTGCAGCACCAATAACATCAGGGCAGCTGTTGGGCCCTTGAGTCAGGCCCCTAGCCCCGCACTGCTCCAGGGGAAACTGGCCCTTACTGTAGTCCAATCAACTGAGAGTCACTGGGAGTCGAAGTGACAACTGCGATAGGAGGTCTTAAACACACATGTTGACACACAAATTTGCGCATGCACACACATACATAAAACCTCACACTGAAGGGCACACACACACACACACACACACACACACAGGCTGTATCTACTACATTGTCCCTGCCTACAGCCAAAGTCCCATATGAAACATTGTCTCTGTCACCATGTCCTGTTGATGTTTGTTGTGGTTTTCCTCTCTGAGATCGAACAGATCTGATCTTTCTATTTTCACTCATACACTATACGCCTGGTTACATTTGTCCTGCGGTCTGCCGATATTTATTCGGGTGAGCGTGCATGCGTGTGTGTGAGAGTGTGTATGCATGCACATGCGCGCGCGTGTGTGTTTGTGTGTGTGAGTGTGTGTTCATTCGTTAATTTAATCACCCATGTAAGCCCGTCAACATTACACCAGCATTCTGACAGTATATAATGTGTGTGCGTGTGCTAATGTGTGATTGTGTGTGCTTACATGGTGTTTGCACGCGTGTGTATTACAGCTGTCTCTGCTGTAAGATGGGTTTAAACGAGCAGACATTGTATGGCTTCTTCAGTGCTGTTCAGAGTATCTCCGTCTCGTCAGTGTTTGTGTAAAGGCTTCCCTACCGTTCCCTGCATCCTGCTGTCAGTACAGCTGTGTGTCTGTAGGGATCGTTATCCACGCAGCTCTGGGACCGGGGCACTGCTGGAACCGTGTTATTACTGTGAGTCTCTCCGCAAGAATGCATCACATTCAGAAACAATAACCTCATGCCCTGTCACAGTCGAGCCACACGTACCTTTCGCAAAATAAGAGAGATGTTTCTCGCTTCTGCTCTGTAGTGTAGCACAAAATCGTGCGCATTTTGCAAATTCGGTCTCTGTGGGACCCCTTAAAAATTACAGGGCAAAGAAAACTTCTGATTCCAGGTTTTCAGTAAGCTTTGTTTCCAGTAACAAAATATATATATTTGCCTCTTAAAGCAAAATGAACTGAAACTTGGGATCACTACTGTCTGCTTTGAGACAGCATATCCTGGAGCAACGAGACGCACTTCCGACAATGATGCCCTACCTCGTTTTCTCTCTGGGATTATCGGTGGGGTAAAGTGTCCTCGCCGCTGGCAGACACACACACACACACACACAGTAGATAAACATGTCAGATTCCACTGCTGTTATTTCCGTGCTCATAAGGAACTTTAGGTCTCTAACACAGCAGTTCTGATGAGGACAGTAAAAACACTTAATAATGTGAACAACAGGGGATTATACAAGATCTGCAGCGGACTGAGTGGGCATAATTGGACGTTAGTAAACAATAAATTTCACACTGATACAAGATTAATTTTTTCATGTACTGAGAGTAGTGGCTGTGTGAAACAGCTTGGCAGGAGATGCAGGGACAGCACAAACTCTGGGTGTGTTAAGACCAGACTCATCACTGTAAATACTATGTAGTTTTTTAGGTAAGGTAGGCCCTATGTGCACTTTATTTGTAGGAAGGTGGATATCATTGGTGGTCTGAATTGCATATTCTTGTCATGGTGTTCTGTTAGCATGCTATGCTACATCATGTCCTGTCATGTGACACATTCTGTTTCCCTGCTGCTGACGTCATGTTTCAGAGGCTGTCAGTCAAACTGTAACTGTCCTGACTCTGGTTCCTTTTACAGTTATGGCGAAGGGTGTAGCCCTGTTTCTCACTGCCCACAGTTAACTGCGATCCCCATGAGCCCTCAGTCACATCAGCCTTAGGAGGGGTCCTTCACCACCTACACAGCTGTCCAAACAGTGCCTGAGAGAAAACGAGGCACACGCAGGCAAGAGCTCTCTCAGCGGTGCCTTCTGTCACGAGCGTGCAATCCAAGGTCATTGCGCCTCGGGTTTAGCCTAACCTCAGCCATGTTGTGTGTCAGGTCTATCACTGATCTAGAACCAGTGTTTAGCAATCAAACACACATTTCAGCTAGAGGATAGGGGATAGATGATTTGGAAGATAATGTCAATAATTTAAAAAAAAAATCAGGGAGACAGGATTTCACAGATACATCTCTGTGACTGTGCTTTGTACACAGACACATACAGAGACCCACGCAGACACACACACACACACACACACTGACAGTCAAGCAGCTCTCCACTACATCACCCTGAATCACCTAATGCCAGCTGGCACAGATCCGAGTTAGAACTAACAACTAACTCATGGCAGGAAATTTACCATCTCACCGCTTGGCTACACACCTCTGATAAACGTACTGCCCTAAGTACAGCACTAATGTCTCCGTGGAGGAGAATGCGGGAGAAAAAAAAATGCTGATTTGCATCTTTGCACAAAAAGCGAGTTCCAGACGGTCGCGCTCCATAACCGCGACCTGGGACGAGCTGTTGCGTTTCCCGGACGGTAAAAGAATTTGCTCGCCTTGCTTGCAACGAGGCGCGCGTGATACCGGCGGCTTTGGCCGGCTTGCTGTCGTTATGGGAACCTTTGCTTTCTACTCGGGGAATTGTCTCTCAGAAATTCTGATCCGCTGGTGTTGTTTAATGTGTTTGTGCGTTATGCGAGATGACATGTTCCCGGAGAAGACCCCAAACTGAATAGAGACAAACGACGCCAATGGTGCCAACTGTGTTTAGTAGCGTCAACTGCGCCCGTGTGAGCGTTACCATGGAGCTGCGCACTGCGCACAGCTTTCATCTGCTCAGCACGGAGAAGGTGACTGAAAATCATATCAGGCAGAGGAAGGAATGGGCTGGTGTACTGTTGAGAACAGTCTGTGTGTGTGTGTGTGTGTGTGTGTGTGCATGTGTACATACTACATAGTGAGGACCAAAATGCATTTTCAACCAACAGAGTGGGGACATTATTGGGAAGTGAAGAATTTTTGCCTGTCCTCACAACTACAAAGACAGACTGTGCCCCATTAGTTAAAGTTAGAATTAGGGATAGGTAAAGGTTCATTTTTTGGGTTTCCTAAGGTTAGAAAGGGATAGGTTAAGGTTCACAAAGGTTAGAATTAGGGATAGGTTAAGGTTAGGCTAAAGGTTTGGGTTAAGGTTAGAATTAGGGATAGGTAAAGGTTCAGGTAAGGGTTTAGGGTAAGGTTAGAATTAGGGATAGGTTAAGGTTAGGGTTAAGGGTTTTGGTTAGGCGTGCATTGCTTATTGTTATTAAGATTTGGGGAAGGCTGTCAAGACGCACTAAGTATGAATCGAAGTCATTGTAATGTCCTCACAAGCACTGAGATACAAATGTGTGTGTATCTGTTAGTTTGTCCTCATTTCTGTATTATTTTAGGCTGTTGAGTTTCAAAAGGCAAATTTGCGGTCACAGTATTAATGTAATAAAAACATTAGACGGGATTACTTCATGGGAGGTTTAAAACTGGAATGTGCTCCACACGAGAAAGATCTGGGAGTGATTGTTGACCAAACCCTCACAGGCTCTAGCCATTGTGCCGTAGCAGTTAAAAAAAGCCAGTCGGATGCTGGGATACATTGCCAAAAGTATTGAGTACAAATCCAAGGAGGTGATGCTTCTTTTGTACAACACATTCGTCAGACCACATCTAGAGTATTGTGTACAGTTCTGGGGACCATACTTTAAGAAAGATATAGAGGCTCTAGAAAAAGTTCAGAGAAGAGCAACTAAGCTAATTCCAGGCATAAAACATGAAAGCTATGAGAAGAGGCTGAAGATCCTTAATCTCTTTAGTCTTAGGAAAAGGAGACTAAGGGGTGATCTGATTGAGGTCTTTAAATTTGTTAAAGGGATTAACAAAGTGAAATATGTAGGATTCCTTCAGCCAAGTTTTGTTAGTAGAACTCGGGGTTACAAATGGAAGCTGACCAAAGGTAAATTTAGCACTGATATTAGGAAATATTTTTTCACCCAGAGAGCAATTTCAATGTGGAATAGCTTGCCTGGCCATATTGTTGAGGCAGAAACCTTGGGAGCTTTTCAAGAGCAGGCTTGACTTAAAGTTAGATACCATTGAGACATTGAGTATCTGAAATGATATATTCACAATAGTATAAAGAAACTGGCGAGCCTAGTTGGGCTGAACGGCCTGTTCTCGCCACTCATGTTATGTTATGTAAATGTTTGCTGAATGCAATGAATAGAAATTGTTCTTCTGAAATTTGTCTTATGGGTGTTAGTTCTGTCTAACAGAAAGACATCAGAGGTGTAAATCACATGTACATATCCCTGGCAGGTACATATCTGAAAATTGAGATTTATAACCTCTTACCACCACCACTGCCTAAATGTGTGAGTTTAGAAAGATTGTTTGGTAGATTTTGCAGTCCATTTTTGACGATTGCCCTCTGTAAAGGAAAATGAGCATTAGAAAAGGAAACACAAAATAGGAAAAACCGATTTATGAATCACATTATTCAGGATATTGGATTTCTGGGGTGACCTGGGGGCACCATGTTGCATCACAGCAAGAACGTTGTGGGTTCAAATCCGGCCTGGGGCCTTTCTGTGAGGAGTTTGCATGTTCTCCCCGTGTTCTCATGGGTTTCCTCTAGGAACTGTCATTTCTGCTCGCAATCCAAAGACATGCATGTCAGGCTAATTGGAGACACTAAATTGCCCGTAGATATGATTACACCACCCTGCATGTTAATTAAAAAATATATATATAAATAAATTCTGCTGATTTCCAAAGAAGGTCTCATATTACCTAATTTGAAGATTCTGAGTTAAAAAATGAAAGTAAAAAGTTTCTATCATGAACAGTTTTTTGTCACAAAATAAGAATGAAGATTTACTTTATTATATCATCTATATTGGCTTTTCTGCACTGAACAGAACAGCAACACATGCTGTTCAGGTGTAGTGAAACACTCACAGATGTAGCAGAAAACATCTGGACCATGTTTGCATTTTCATCCGTCAGTGGCCATATTGCTGAGCCTGAAATCAGGATGAAGCATAAAATAATGTCTTTAGAATCATTCATATATGTGAAAATCAGCAGAGAATTGAACAAATACTTCTCACCTGGCTCAGAGGAAGATGGAAATCATGTCTTTTGTTGCAGTGTTTCTGAGGATTAAGGGATGATAAAGAGTTCTGAACCATACAAGTGGTTGTCAAAACAGACAATGCTATGAAACGCATACCATACACTGTGAGAAAATGTGACATGCGAGAGCAAAACAGACGCTACGTATTTTTGAAATTAGCACCCGAAAATTAGTGAGAAATGAGTATTAGATTTTATTCCTGAAAAATCATGCAGGGAGGTGTTAGGTGTGTGAATGGTGTGTGCACCCTGCGATGGATTGGAGAGCTGTCCAGGGTGTGTTCCTGCCTTTGGCACATATTCAGCTGGGATAGACTCCAGCTCCCCTGCACCCAAATGAGGACGTAGTGGTATAGAGAATGAATGGAAGGATTTTTGCTTTGTCCATATTGCATTTATTCACCATTAAAAGCTCACCCCTACATTTTTTTTTTCAGAAAAGTATTATGGATGCTGTACAGTGGCAGCTGTTGAATTAAAGGAGCAATATGTAAGAAATGTATGTTGATTAATGATGAAATGGCCCTGATATATCACCAGACATTAAGGAATGATGTTAATTTCAAATACCTATATAACTGACAACAATAGTCCAGCCAGAATATTCTCATTACAAAAGTGAAGTTGCAGCCCACAACTAATGTTGATGTTGTCATTTTGTGTTTTGGCCTGTTGCCCCGCCCTCCACCTATCTCCCAATCACGAAGTCAGGAGCATTTCGGCATCCAGGTTGCCAGTTACCAGTGAGCTGCAGCTACCAGCGTTTCGGAGCACAAATGTCTGACGTTACTAAACCTAAAAGGCCTCATTATGATTCTGAAATACGTCATGACAAAGTCAGAAACAGAACAAGGATCTGTATAGGACATGCCTTTGAAAGATGGAGACGGCTGAAAGCGGAGAAGAATTTGAAGACCGACGCTGAAGTTGCTCATTTTCTCCTGGGCAGGTAAGATTCAGTTAAGTTTGGCTAATTTAATTCTATTTAATGTAGGCACGGACATTTCAAATATTCTCTACAGTCGAATAATGTTATGTATGTTCGTTCATGGTACGTTAGTGCGTATGCAGGTGGGTAATCGAATTGATTAGGTAACAAATTGTTTGAGAAATAAAAACCGCGACTCGTCATTGCTGACATTAGCAATGCATTATTATAGAGTCCGTTTCTCTGGCATTATGCTGAGACACTGTGGAAACCGTTCCAACATTAGCACAGCCATTATGGCAATATGAAATGTAACTGAGACAGTACATCAGTCAAATGAGTCCTCATTCATTCTTTACGCATATTATAGTCTGGACTTTAGTGGGCTATCCACACAGAAGAGTGACGAGCAAGTTGACCAATATGACCATTGCTAAAGTTAGTCAGTCATTAGTCTCGATCTTTTCTGAACTGAACTGAACACAACCCTGTGAGAGCAAATCATTGGTGATATTGAAACGTAGCCATGGTAGCTCCTTGTAGTAGACGTTCTTGCTGGATCCGGCAACCTAGCTGGCAACCTCTCGTCTGGGGGAGAGGGGGAGGGGATACTGCGCTCTGTAGTATTTTGAATGTGATTGTAGTACCAGTTTTGGCCACAAATGTACATACAGCTCTCCTTAAAAAAATCCCTTTAAGCCGATAATTAGTCTCAGCCTGTTTTCAATTATGTTCTCCGATTAACGCTGCGTTAACTCCAAACACACTTTACAATATCAGCTGCAGCCAGTTCTAAGGGCAAAATTGGGCTCAATATACTCAACATTATTCAAAATTGTGGATACAAGTCGCTAATACTTGTTATTATACAATCATGAAGAACAAGTTACAAGTTACTTAGCTTTTTTTGTTAAGCGTACTTTGAGAATAAACATTTTTCTTGATTGAATTTATTCTTTAAAATCACCCTAATATTGCATCCTGAAAAAAGCTTTACAGTATGTTTAGCTGCCAATCGACTATTCTAATCATTGGAAAACTAGTTCATAAAAACTGATTGAAAGCAGGTCAAGACTAATCATTATTTTAAAGGAATGTTTTACATATAGTAACAGCCAGCGCTGATACTGTATATGTGCTGTGATTGTTATTTCTCCTGTTGTAATGGTGGAGAGCATGTCCACTGTACAGCACAGTATTTGCCTGGAGCGACTACTCACTGAATCTTGTTTGTTGCGGGAGATCGCCTGCGGGGCTGGTTTTTCAGAAAGGGCAATCACTCGCCAATGACTGATGAGGGAGGAGGGCGATCCAGAGGTCAAAGGTCACGGTGTACTCTACATTCTGCAATGGCGGGGGGGGGGGGGGGTCAGAGTTTGGCTGCTCAGTCTATCAGATTTTTTCTCCTAACAGTCTCCCGACAGCCAGATATTGAGCTGAGTTCATATAACAAACTCCCAGTGTGGGAGAGTGTTTTGTAAGTGCGTCTCACTGCTCTGCAGCGTTTGTACTGGCCGGCTCTGTTTGTGTGCCCTGCTCCGTCCCACAGCCGAGATAGACCTCCTGACCTCCCTGCTAAAGTTACTTTTTCCATGTTTTTGGCTGAAGTTAGTCCACGTCTGCTTGTACCAACAGGTAAAAAATTAAAGGAAAAACCCCTGAATAACTGCGTGGACAAACATAACAAATGCGGAATGTTCCTGATAATTTTCCTGATATGGTTTGGGTCCACTTTTCCTCTTAAATGCAGAAGGGTCACTGCAGATCAGTGCAGAGTTATTCTGTGTGAATCACCTTTATATCCTGTGATGAAGCTCCTCCCATGATGGGAGGGGTCTCTTCCTGGATGATAATGGCCCAAACCCCACAGGGCACAAGGGCTCACTGAATGCTTTTATGAGCATGAAAATGATCCTGAGCTCATGCCACTGCCTTCAGTCACCAGATCTCAGACCAGCTGAACCCATGTGGGAGATTCTGGAACAATGGGAACAGTGCTCTCCATAACTATCATCAAAACACCTAATGAGGGATTATCTCTTGGTAGAAATGTCCTCCATCCCTGCAGTACAGTTTTACACCTGTAGACTCTTAGCGAAGGCGTGTTTATGATCTTGACTTATGGAGGTCACTGAGACTATATAAGCGTGAAAAGTTTAAATATGAGCTAGCTGTTTAATAAAAAGCTTTTTAACTAAAAAGGAGGCTTGGACCAAGTATTTTTACCTCACTGAGACTGTTCATGTAGATTTCTCCTTTAATTTGTCACCCATCTGGATGCGCATATTATATTTACATAACATAACATGAGTGGCGAGAACAGGCTTTTCAGCCCAACTAGGCTCACTAGTTTTTGTTTTTTTTTTTTTTTATTGTGAATATATCATTTTAGATACTCAATGACTCAATGGTATCTAGCTTTAAGTCAAGCCTGCTCTTGAAAATTCCCAAGGTTTCTGCCTCAACAATATGGTCAGGCAAGCTATTCCACATCGAAATTACTCTTTGGGTGAAAAAATATTTCCTAATATCAGTGCTAAATTTACCCTTGATCAACTTCAATTTGTGACCCCCGAGTTCTACTAACCAAACTTGGCCAAAGGAATCCTGCATAATTCACTTTATTTATCCCTTTAACATATTTAAAGACTTCAATCAGATCACCCCTAAGTCTCCTTTTCATAAGACTAAAGAGATTAAGGATCTTCAGTCTCTTCTCATAGCTTTCATCTTTTATACCTGGAATTAGCTCAGTGGCTCTTCTCTGAACTTTTTCTACAGGCTCTATGTCTTTCTTAAAGTATGGTCCCCAGAACTGTACACAATACTCTAGATGTGGTCTGATGAATGTGTTGTACAAAAGAAGCATCACCTCCTTGGATTTGTACTCAATACTTTTGGCAATGTATCCCAGCATCCGATTACTTTTTTAAAACTGCTACACACAATGGCTAGAACCTCTTCTCATAGCTTTCATCTTTTATA
Source organism: Gymnothorax javanicus (assembly GCA_029692085.1). Classification (NCBI taxonomy): domain Eukaryota; kingdom Metazoa; phylum Chordata; class Actinopteri; order Anguilliformes; family Muraenidae; genus Gymnothorax; species Gymnothorax javanicus. The sequence goes on along the minus strand of CM056204.1, from coordinate 2,172,009 downwards.
CCTGGAATTAGCTTAGTAGCTCTTCTTGAAATGTTACAAACTTTATACTTCTCTGAACTTTATATTACATCGGACTGCTTCTCAGTCTAGCGCCAGATTTGCTAAGGCATTATTACTGAGGCCCAGCTCCATTACAAAAGCCCCTGAAGAGACTGAACAGCTGAGGGTTTGAGGTTAAATAACCACCACAGTCAGTCAGTTAGTCAGCCAGTCAGGCAGTGTTTGGGTGGATAAAGCTGAAGTTTAGCTGTGGATCGGTACCTCTCCTGAGGGGACAGCTCAGGTGCTGGACGAGCCCAGGGTGTGATGATCGATACATGATGATGCATACTGATGACTGAGGGTCTGTTGTGGTGACATCATCAGTCAGTGTCAGTGGTCAGACAGACAGGCTTTGGGGTGTGTGTCAGGAAGGGGATGGGGGGTGATTCTCGGGAGTCGGGGGTGTCCAAGCAAAGGCAGAGAAGTGTGGAGGAGCAGAGAAGCTAATGCTGTTAGCGCCAGTGAATACTGCTGCTGATTCAATTAACACGTCTGTTCAGATCAGACTCCAGCTGGTGTGTGTGTGTGTGTGTGTGAGAGTGTGTATGTGTGCATGTACATCACATATGTGTATCTGTTTTTGTGTCTATGTCTGCTTACGTGCTTTTGCTTATATGGTTGTCTGTGTGTGCATGTGTGTGCGTGTGAGTGTGTCTGTTTTCCTGTGCGTCTGCCTGAGTGTCAGTGCATTTCCATCGGGTGTTTATCTGAATGCGTGTGTGCGGGTGTCCGCTGTGCTCGCGTGTGTGTTTCCCAGTTTATGTGTTCGCCTGTGCGTCATGAATCTGTACGTGTGTGTTTGCCTGCATTTGTACATTGGGGTGTGTGTGCATATGTGCACATGCTTGTGTGTGTACTTGTACTTGCAAACATGAGCAGCTCCTGTGCGTCTGAATGGTCTGAAAGCTTTCAGGTTGTCAAATACGGCGAATGCTTGGCCTGTGTTCCAGCACACTGTACATCCATCACGTTTGCTGTAACGGGAAATGAGTCTGTGTGTAGAAGCATGTCACCGCGCCAGGTGTATTACCCCGATCAGCAAGGGGGGTGTCAGGGGTTTGCCCTGTGGGGGAGGGGGGCAGGTTGCAGAAATTGGAACCCCCACACCCCCCCCTCCCGCACACAGCAATGAATCTGCCCAGAGCTGGTGGCCAAAGGGCAGGGTGTAATTAACCTGGAGAGGGAAGTCTGGTCCCGTGTTACGACTCTTCAAGTTTCCTCAGGAGACCCGTAATCCGTTACAGCCACAACCACCCACTGTGCAGGGCAGACCTATCCCAGAACCCCATAAACTCTAAACACTCTCGCAGTGTCACCGAAAACAAATAATTTACATTTAAAGGTTGGGTTTAGCCCAGCACTGGGGTTAATCGTTATCTGCGAGACTGGATCGGTTTGGTGTCCCAGTCATTTTGCTGTTATCTGTGGTAGGAGCCTAGTCCAGTTCGTCCAGGTCATTTTGCTGTCCCCCTGTTGAAAGAGCCTATTCCAGATCGATAAATCTTGTCCGTGTCAAAAGAATGATGTTTACGGAAATTTGAAAAGCAGTTAGCATCCTCTCTTAGTGTAAACGGAGAGAGAGAACTCTTCGCGTGGCTATTCCTGTTAAGGTGCCATTTTCAGTGTGTGGACAGCCCTTTTGGGCCGGATTAAAATGATTTCTTGATTAATCACAATTATGGTACATCCAGCGCAAAACAAGCAAAAGCCGATTACAGCTACAACAATCAAACACAAACCTCTGATATGCATTCGCCCATACGATGCAAACTCTGAAAATCTGTTTCTGTTATGAAGCACTTTTGCAATGACATTTTATCATCAGTCAGTCAAGAAATTCACTCTGGTGAATATTTCTTGAATGCTAATAGTCACATTTCCATCTCTCTATTCTGATGCGCATTTTGAAAATTTGCATTGGAAAAAGCAAATAGAAATGGCAACATTCAAATAAACTTCCTTGAAGTCAGTTTCTCTCTTTTTAATTTTATGTCACTGTGGTTTTTTTAATCCACCACAACAACGTTGTTGCGGGGGGTATTAAAATTAGCTCCGTCCGTCCGTCCGTCCATCCATGTGTCCATCCGGAGCCAAAACTTAAGAGCATTTGTCGGATTTCAACAAAACTTCATATGCAGATACATTATGTCATCACAATCCATCAAGCTGAAAAAAGGTCACTAGGTCAAATGTCTGTCTGTCTGTTGTCATTTGTCGAAATTTCCAGTGCTATTCTGTCATATGTTCCTGTAACTTTGTCATTATTTGGCCGATCCTTTTCAAACTTGACAGGTGAACACATCATGACCTAAAGGTGTGTCATGAACCAAAACTAGGTCACCAGGTCAAATGTCCGTTTGTCCGTCGGCACTTGTCATATTTAGTTGTGTCGCTATGCAGTGTATTCCTGTCCGGGCTGTAACTCTCTTACTATTTGATTGATTGTTTTCAAACTTGGAAGGTGAAAACATCATGACATAAACATGTGTCATGAACCAAAATAATAATAATGTGTGGTTAGGGGGGATATGGATGACTATGTCAGCTTGTTTATATGTATATTTGTATGGGTTCTCTGCATTTTTGTATGTATGATGTAAATGGATTGAAATGTCTGTCTGTCTGTCTGTCTGTCTGTCCGTTTGTCGTTTTTTGCCTTACACGATTTAGAGTTAATGTGCACAATGTGGGATGGAAACAATCTTATTCGACCAAGTTCTGGCGTAGCTGCATTTGTGTTCACCTCCATCTTCATCTCCGGACAGCGTCAAACATTGCAATCATTAACGGAAAGAAAAGCTCCATGACGATATGCTGAATTGCATGTAACTCCTGTAGACCCTCTCCATTCTTACAGCGTCTTCTTTCTCCTCCAGTTGTTTCTCTTCCTTTCTGTGACCCCTTCTTCTTCTGCTGTTCTGTACATGTTACGAGTGTCCTCTACCACCAACTTGTGGCAAAACTGCTTTATTTGCTCCAAGCATGTTGATGGAAATGCAGGTAATTAGAATTTTCTTTCCAGCAAAATTTCTAAAATTTGCTGAAAATTTGCTTCAAAAGAGAAGGAAACTCGACTAACGACAAAATCGCCATATTGAGTAAAACGCTTATGATACTGCATCAGTCATTTTATGTGAGTATTCATTCATTCATTCATTCATTTGTTCAATGATGGACAGCTGAGCCTTTTGAGATGCCATCTTGGGCCAGCATTCATAATGTCTTGTTTATTAGAGTGGGAAATGGCTTCAAAGTGCTTTGTAAATTCTGGAGAACAACACAAATTTGGTCGTTTAGAATTAAAAAATCCTGCTGATACCACAGAGTCTTACAAGTATTTGGGTATCTGGCTGGATCATTTTTCCTTTAAGACTCATGTGTCTAACTTGTCCAAGAAAATCATAACAAAAATTGGGTTTCTTTACAGAAACAGGTCTTGTTTTTCTTTAGACAGTAGGAAGAGGATTGTCCAGGCAACAATCTTACCTTTATTTGATTATGGGGATATCCTTTACATGCATGCCTCTGATAGTACTTTAAGACCTCTGGACGCTATTTATCACAGCGCTCTGTGTTTTATCACTGGAGATTGTTTCCGCACTCATCACTGTGTGTTATATAGTTCTGTTGGGTGGTTTTCCTTTATTTTAGAAGGAAGTTCCATTGTATTTTATTTATTTATAAAGCATTGCTTAGCAAGCTTCCTTCATATCTAACTAGGCTTTTGTCCTTCAAAATCCGAAGCCAGCATGTTAGATCGCAAGGGTGGATTTTGTTAGAGTCACCCAGGACAAGGACAAATTTGGGCTGTTCTGCTTTTAGCTCATTTGCACCTTATGTCTGGAATAGACACCAAGACTCTCTGAAGCTTGACTTTCTCATTCCCTTTGATTCCTTCAAAAATCGACTGTGGGAGATGTTACTTGAGGAGGGCAGATGTACTTGCCTTTAGTTTTAACCTTGAACTTGTTCTCTGTCCTTTGCACTTGAATGTTTTATTTTTTTATTTATTTTAACTGTATTTTAAAGTTTGTTTTCCTTTATTCTGCAGTTGTTGTATGTAATTGTGTGAATCTTACTATGCTCTGTCTGTTACCCACTTTGTATTTGTTTTATTGTATTCAGGGCTCCCCTGAAAAAGAGACCTCGGTCTCAGTGGGACTTCCCTGTAATAAAGGAAAAAAAAATAAATAGTCATTTTAATGTCTCGTTGCATTCCTGCAGTGCCATCTTTTGGTTCCAAACAGATATATATATATATATATATATATATATATATATATTTAAAAACAGAATAAGTGTAACATTAGAACTAAATTGCCATCATGCTAATAAGCCCATTTCTCACTCTAAATAGGCCTTTATGAATGCAGGCTGTAGTTTGTGCCGGTTCGAAAGGGAACAAGCTGTGCTTTTCACAGATGTCTGAGAATTTACCAGAGTGAGGTGTCAAAAAAAAAAAAAAAAAAATCATAAAGGCATTTTACAGATTCTATATTTGCACACCCTCGACAGAATCAGCCGCTTGAAGTTTAATATTTCAGCTGGTAAGATAACGTCCTTCATGATCCACATATTTAACAGAACACAATGGGGCAAGCATGCGATGGGTGTGAAGATAAACTGTGATGCATTATGGGTACCATTTGAGCAAAAGAGAGAATAATGTATTCCTGCTGGTTTATCTCTGATTTTGTGCGCGAGACAAAAGCGCTGTCGGTTTTTATTTAGATGTGGTATTTGGGTGGATGTCTCTGTCGGAGTAATTTACGGGGGAACAGGAACAGATATGTTCCTCGCACTTTCACAGATGACGGTAACATAACCCACCCAAACTCGTGATCGCCCTCCGAAATCATGCCCCCATTTAACAACCCAAAACTGGTAAAGAGAACCGGGAGACGAACAGGAATTCCTGCCAATAGGAACGCACCTTAGCTGACCCTCGCTCCTGTGCAGGCTGACACAAATATCCTCTCTCGACAGAATCTCGCTCCGCATGCCGCACCTCAGGAGCCATTTCTAATTTGCCGGTGTGTGGCGGGGTGAAGCTAATAGATGGGATGCTCCAGTGGTGCTGGACTTCAGGGATGGACCCGTGTTTGATGAGACTCCTTCCCAGCGGCCATTTTGCATTCCGTTTTGTTGCTTTTGTGGTTTTTCCATTCCTGTGTTTCTAGATGGTTTCATTTCCTGCGCAGCACTGTGTTTGTGTAACACATTGATGTTTTGTGATGGTAATCGCAGCCCTGACCTTCACCGTGTTATTGGAAATCACCCCCCCACCCCCCGAATTAGAGACTGATGTCTCTGCTGTTGTACCAATGTTTATCATGAGCCAAACTGAACATGACAACATTACTGCCTCAGGGACAGAGAGAGGGGCAGAGACAGTGAGAGAGGGGAGAGAGAAAGAGTAAATTGAGGGAAAAGTAGAGTAGAGGACTACCAATTTTCCTCTCTCTCTCTCTCTCTCTCTCTCGCTCTCTCTCTTTCTCACTGTCTCTGCCTCTTAATTGTCAATTCAATTTAATTAAATGTGCTTTATTGGCAGGAAACACACATGGTAATTATTGCCAAATTAAATGAGACCCATGGAAAGCAAATACAAGTATAAAACAAACCAAATGTGTGTGTTTCTCTCTCTCCCTCTCTATTGGGTGATTTGAGCGTGTAATTGCTCTGGTACCCTTGGCTGTTTGATGTTAGGTGGGTAAGAACACATCATCCAGGAGGGGCGGGTACATTCTAAGGGTTTCCCTGCCAATCAGGCCTCTCTAAGATGTGATTGGCTGCCCGGAGGATTCTGTCGGGCATGTTAACCACACAATGTGCTCTGGGACCATGGGCCAGGTGACCACAGAAGGGCTCCGTACCCTGTGCTTATCAGCCCGGGATCGACAGTTCTGAAAGGAACCCTGTGGCTCAGTGGAAGAACCATGTTGCTCAAAGAGTTCTTTGTAAGAAAAATGGTTCTTGATGTGTGAGTTTTCACAGCTGTCACTCCTGTTAGAGGATTCTTTAACTTTCTCAAGCCCAACATCCCCCGGCAGTAGCACTGGCGTTACAGTATTTTAAATGGTGTGCCATCATCCTCTTGCCCTTAAACATGTAATCGCTTTCAAGCTGTTCCTGTTTAAGATCGCTTGATTAATTATCACACAATTAATTTACTGAATAATCAAGACCAATATGTAAGCCTATAATTATTAGAAAGTACTAAGAAGTGACAGAGATCACAGAAGGGCTACATTGACATTGTAATTAGTAGCGGTATTGCAGGGATGGGGGGGAAAAAACAAATGCTTAATTAATCCAGTGCTTTCCCTGAATTCCATCTCCCGTTTAAGCATTTTTTTCAGCAGTGCAACTTAATTTATTTTAAGATTGCATTTAATCAAAATGCTTTCAGCTTTCAAAAGAATAAACTTAATTTTTGGGGAAGCGCAGTTGCACATTGGTTGCTGCAATGCGAGAATAATTAATTTAGTAAATTACCAACGCTTTTTACGTTGAAGCGTTGGTAATTGAATAATTAAGTAAATTAGTTTTTAGGGCATTGGGAAAGTTCAAGACGCATGGCATGCGTTTAAAATCACTGAAAATGCATGTCATGCGTCGAACTTTCATGGCAGCAAAAGCATTGATGAGGTCTTTATTGTCCAGTTCCTACGAACGTTGTAGGAAGGCTACAATATAACATTGTAAGGATGACAATTATCTAATTCATTAATCAGAAAACAAAATCTAAACCTTATCTAACGACCATCTTCAGCAGCATTTACTACATCACATTATACTTTCAGATGGAATTTCGAGTCGTGTCGGTTGTTGCCGTCCATACAATATCATATTGTAGTCTTCCTCTTTGACGCAAAGCTAGATGACTTCATGATTAATGGCAACGCAGCATACTGGTAGCCTATTTGCTCAGTAAATTAATTCAGTTGATTGTCAGATTCTTAATCTGAAACAGGTTGAGAGTTAACCTGCATTATGGCAATATATCACTGGTTGTAGACAGTTTTATTTTTTCATAAATGAACTTAACAAGTTGGCAAAACTGTGTTTTTTTTTTTTTTTTTTTACCTTTTCTCAGGCATATCAAGCCGACCTGACACTGACGCAGAAAAAAAATATATACCGTTTTGTGAGCTACAGGAATTCAGAGGCTTCGAAAGACATTGACATTTATTTTCACTATTAATGTGGAAAGGAAAATGCTTGATAATAACTGCAGTGAACAATAATGCAAGCTGAGGAGAAATGGACAGTAATTTTAAGGATTGATTCTCGCAACTGACCGAATTAACACTTAGTTACTGATTACAAAACGAAAGTGGGAACGAGTTTGGAGAGGTAATGCACTTTAAGGCAAGGTCATAGAAGGGCAAAAATCTCTCCAATGGCAAGTCCCCGGGGGAAGAGGATAAATAGCAAACTTGATGACATCTGAAAAATCGTCAAAATTTTGAAAACAATTCAGAAACAAAGTAAGAGATACACACATTTAGTGCCCCAACAAAGCACACGTAGAAGCTCAATGAATTCTGTTGGGCAGTTTTTGAGAAGAAGTGGATAAATGATACCTGCCATCAACATGATCAAACCCATATGGACAGACAAGGGTAAACCTATTTGCCCGCAGCCATGTATGGCGAGGGCGTAAAAAGGGCTCTCCGGTGGTGAAAGGCCAGGAGCACATTTTCTGGGGGTGTCGTAAGAAGGAGGAGGAGGATGGGTCTTCTGCTCATGACTTTGTAAGAGACTGTCGGTTCGTCACAGAACAACGCTCTTACATCTAATAACCTTCAGTCTTCATCAGAATGGGACTGGCATCACTGTGTGCCGCAGAGGGGGTCTTGTATTGTACAATCCCCCAACCCCCTACATCTCATGAATGCTAACTACTGAGTGACTGGGGCCCTAATTCCCTGAGCCCTCTTTATCAGATGGGGAAAGTGCACTTAAGAGCAGTTAAGTATACTTATTTATTCTGCCTTTAGCCAAGCTATTGTCCTCAAGTGTACTGAAATGAGCAAAATGGGCAAAATTACTTTGTAAATCTGGAAAAGGATCTGTGCGTGTTCATGACTGTCTCTGTATGTGAGTCCAAGAGAGAACGTGCGTTTGTATGAATGTGTATGTGTGTGTGTGTATGTGTGTTACTTTGTCTTTGAGCGTGTGTGTGTGTGTGTGTGTGTGTTACTTTGTCTTTGAGCGTGTGTGTGTGTGTGTTTGTGCGTGTTTCTTTGTCTTTGAGCATGCGTGTGTGTGTGTGCGTGTGTGTGTGTGTGTGTGTGTGTGGTTGCAGGCATGGATGTAGTACATGTGTATGTGAAAGGAAGAGAAATTGTGTGTGTCAGCGAGAGGAAACGTGTGCTTGTCTGGGACTGAGTATGGATAAGTCTGAGTGCATGCATGTTTGAATGTGTGTCTGTGCGCCCGTGTGTGTGTATGCAGAAAGCACAGAGATTGTTTACACACATTGTTCACACAGTGCATCTGTCTACCTGCGTGACTATGCATGTATTAGACAAACATGCACTGGAAAGCAGAAATGGGCAGTAAAATGTATTAATTGTTCAGCTGGGACTCTCCTGGGGGCGCTTTTAGTGCTGTTATCTTCTTTTTAGCATTTAGCATTTTAGGGGGGTGTACTTAATCCCCACCTTCCCCCTGGGGCACGTATGCTGGGCGAGGGGAGAGGGATTTTGGAATGTTTGTACATGGCAGCCATGCAATCTCACGGTAAGCAGCGTGAAATGCCAAGCGTTTCGTATAAGCCACGAGTAAGCGCTATCGGGCGTGAGGACTGGCGGTCGGGGCTGTTATAGTTGAGCGAGTAGCACATGGCTCTAAATGTCGCAGACTTAGTAATTTTGAGCTAAATACAGGGCACATCCTACCTGCCATTTTAAGCCTTCCCGGAGAAAGTCTGGAGCAGTTTCAACATTCTGAGTCAGAGTTCTAGAACTCCACTGTCTCTGGTTGCCGTGGAGATTGTTACATCCGCGTCAGAACATTCCGTCAAGAACATTCTCATCACATACTTCTGTCTGGGCACATTATAGGGTTAATTCAGCAGAAGGGATATCGACTCCTGGGCTCATAGTTCTGTTCAGGGAGTTCAGCCATCATCTTCTGAATCAACACCCCATCTTTCTGTGTGAGAATGAAACTGGCCACACGGCATAACGCTCTTAAATACAACACGTCTATACATCACTTAATGCTGCACATGTGCGATAGGCACAGATAGCCATATCAGATAACAACTAAATCTGATAAGCTTATTGTTCAATTTCTGATAGGAGCGGTTATAAGGCTCATCCATCCTTTATCATATGTGTGAGGCATGAAAGCCCTAGAAAATGAACAATTTTTTTGTGGAAATGTTTGATAGAATAACATCACTGTCAATTAACTACAACCAGCAAAAGTAATGGTAAGCACAAACCTATGAGATTCACCTCAGTGAAAAGCATCCACTGCATGCCTTAGATAAACATAACTCCCGGAGATCATATAAAAATACTTTTGAAATTGAAATTGAAATTATGGTTTTCTTTTTTTGTTCACGGCGCATTTGATACACCATATGACTTATTAAGTTTTAAGTTTATTTTGATTACTTTTAAAGTCGATAAGCAGGGCACTTCATACCGAAAAACCCCAGTGACATTCTCAAATTCGTTCCAGGATTAGGAATCTCAAGGAGCCACCGCTAGCTGACTGAGTGAAGGAAGAAGTCATCACTTTTATTTAAAGACATCCAGCCTGCCTTCAGCTTCTACACAATGAGAGAGAAATCGGGCCAATTCTGCTCTCCGAATCCAATCTCCACCATATACTCTAAACCTCTCCCACCTGACCACCTCTTTCAAACTCTCTTACCCACAATTTCCCTGAACTTTCAGAAGAGAGAGAGAATTACATTTCTTCTTCAATCAGGAGGCTATGGTGAGGCAATTCTGAAGAAAGAGATCGCTCGTCGCCCAGGCGCACTTCACACGGTCAGTCACATCGGCCTTCCATCTCAGAAGGATATTGAAAAGTCACAGTGACTGTGGTTATATTGACAGCATTGAACAGTATTAAAATGGTAATGGAAAAGAAAAAGCTATCCTGAAAGAGTAATACATCAATATAAAAACTGTGGGCATTGAAATGCATTCTTATGCCTGTGGGCGAACGATTTTAATGCATTTTATTCAAAAATATACAGAGTACCCTCCCACAGTATCCATTCATCATCTAACATGCTTATTTCAGGTCAGGGTCGTGGGGGGTGGGGTGGAAGGGACATATACCCTGAATGGTAAAATAAATATGTACCGTTATGTGTACTTTGTGAATTGAATGTTCATCCTGACAGGTCCATCTTTATTCAGCCTTGTCTCAGGGAAAGATGAGGTGGGGGTGCATGTGTTACATGTTACAGGATGTAGGGTCAGGCGAACAGATATTTCATGTCTCCTTCCTGGTTCCTGTTCATGAGATTGGCCAATCAGAGGTCCACGCCATGTGGCTGTTTTGTTTGGGGTGGGGATGAGGGGGGCTGGCTCAGTTTTTATAGCCATGGGTCAGCCCTACCTTCTCAGTACTAACCCAGCGCACGTCCCATGCCGGACCCCCCCCGCCCTCCATGGCATTTGACCCTAGAGTGGACCTCACTGGGTCCCATGCCAGGAGCCTCCATGTTGATGCTGTGCCAGGTGCCCCCCCACAAAAAAAGTGGGAAGTTTGTCACGCTCTGACTTTGCAGATCCCAACTTTATCCAAAAAGCGCTAGTGTGGGTGCAGGCTTTCATTATAACAACACAGTTTCACACCTGATAATACTAATCAAGGTCTTCAGCAAAGAGTCCAGGGGCTTATCAGTTGAAATCAGTGTGTAACTAACTGTATGGCACCCACACTGGCCCTTTTGAATAAGGTTGAGAATGACTGCCCAGACTGAAGCAAAAAAAATCTATTTTCAGGCAGTAGAAGTCTATCGCAGTATTTTCTTCCATCACAAACCATCAAGGTTTGCAAATTATCTCTGTACTTCAGACCAGGTATCATCAAGTCATGGTTCCAGAGGGCTGAGAACTGCTGGTTTTCCACCCTCCCTTTACCTGAGTGGGTTCTGTGAAACCAGTTTGGCCAATCAGAATTGTTAATTGCTCAGTAGATTACCTGGGAGGAATAAAACCAGGGCCGGATGTGAATTTGACGGCCAGGTCGGAGGATCCCTGAGCTGGACGTTAGAAACAAATCAGCAAATAAACGAAAGCTGCATTGAACTCCTTTCCTCGACACTTTTTCTTGACCTCGCTAGAAAACATCTCAAAGGTCGAGGAAAGTTGCAGGGAGATTTTAACCTGCCAGTCCAGCCAGTCGCCGATATTAACAGGGCCAACATTAATCTCCCTGTGTGCCAGTCATCGATAAATCATTCGCCGGTTGCTATTTCTCTGTATGCCGATCCTTGAAAATCATTAGCCCAGAGGCAGGACCAGGGTTAAAGGTACTTTGGACCATGTTTTGGAAAAATCTGATGGCTTTCCTTCAATATATCATGAGTTTGACGGCAATGATGGTCTTCACAATTTATCAGAAAACTTCCAGACAAATGACGTATCTAGTCGCGATAGCTGCAAAGGACTGTGGTCATATGCGATCTCTCCTTTCTTCCAAGGTTTGTCCCGAGTTCCCTTGTTGGAAGGAAAGCGACGAGGGAGCTAATTGCCTTCTTTCCCACATGAAATGTACAATTTGCGCGTACCTTGTCATGGCTACCAGCCAAAATATTTCCAGTTTATCTGTTAGTGAGGAAGGTTCCTTGCTTTCTAGAGAATTTGGATGCACCCAAAACCTAAGACGGGGTAACTAGGGTTACGTGGGTTCTGGTTTTTGTTTTAACCAAATGCTACTGCCCCTAACTGAACCATGGACTGTATATAAATATGGTCAGCAGAACAGCTCCTGAAAAGTGAAGGCAGAACATCTTGATCACCATCCAGCGGCTGGCTGCACTACAATTTATAAGCCCGCCCCCTCCATGTTAGTGAATGGGTCACAGGCCACAAAAAAAAAAAAAAAAATCAATTACATGTCAAATAATTTTTTTCAGAAAATGGTTTCTGCCTTTTTAAGAAGTTCATACTATACTGATATATGTCCAAGTGTTCATTTTTCTAATAAGTTTACAGTTATCTATTTATTTGATACAATAGAAAAGGGGCGTGATTGACAGGTGCTGTGCGTGACGGAGCGCGATGGCCCCTGCCCACTGCGACTTTTTCTTCAAGAACACCATATTTACGTAGCTGATGTAAGAACGTAGACAGGCAATTTGCATTCACTGAAATTTTTCAGAGGGCAGGCTAACCGCGATTGTGTGTTTTTAGCCCCTCAGATTGATTTAAAAAAAAAACGACTAAATGAGTGGTTCTGGAGTGAACTGTACCAACCAACCTGACCGATCTAAAGGATCTTTGCAGTTTTATTCGGTAAGTCAAATTCTATTTCTTTAGCTAACGTTGAATGGTCAGTCAAGTTAAGTTTTCATCTAAGTAGCTAACAAACTTGGCTAACATTAAAAAGCAAGCAGTGTGACATTAACGTGTACCGTGAGGGAAAATGGTGATAGGTAGCCAGTCATATCTAGCGTAATATATATTTTTCATTTCAAGAATACCTGTGAAGCATTTAAATCTCTGTACTCTGTCATAAGATGTCATTCTGTACTTGAACTTGATTGAGCTTTATAAATCCGTTGGCGTAGTCGTCACTGCTTTGTTTATCTTGCCAGTTCTGCAGTCATTATCCCCGAGCTTTAAGATGAACACAGTTGCTAGTTACCAAGCTGGATAACTGTTGCCTTTAAAACATGAATTCTGCTTACCCAGGGGTTCAAAATCAGATCGTTGCACATGGCGAGCTCATTCCTTCAGCATTTCTCGTAACGGATTGAAATCGCTGGGGCTTGTTTTCGTAAACCACGGTAACGTTAAATGTTTCAGCAAGTTTGCAGCCTAACGCTCCATAGATGAGCCCCCAGGTTTGACTGATTCCATTAGAGCCAGAAAGCCAACTCTCGTTTTTCAGCAGATAACGCTATAAAAATATATTCTTATTTTATAACCTTATGAATTGCCGCTATAACTGCAAGAAAAACGAATCGGATCGAGGAGGTACAGATTATTTGAATGATGAGAATATGACAAAAATGAAACATACTGAGAGAAAATTCGGTCCATCAATAATTACAATGTAGGAGCGGCAGGTTTCAGACGAAATTACAGCTGGAATTGAGTCATCAGCTCTAGTGGAATTGGCCAGGCAGCTACGAGTAGCTGGGTTCTCTTAAAAGACTGCTTTAGTATGGGGTAAAATACTACAACATTTTGAGTTTTGGCGAGAAAGTGATGGGCACATAGGGCCCTATCTTACGCCAGAGTCCCTAAACCCGTTATTTGGGGATTTAGCATTGCGTAAGAGGCGTTCCCCTGCGAAAGTTGCTATCTTGCACACTTGCCTATATCCCTAAAACACCAGCGCTACCCGTTATATTATGCATAGGCGTGGTTTGGGCATTACGCCAGTTAAACCAATCAGTGTGGTAGGTGCCATTGCCTTTAGGAGCAGGCTGCGCTATCCCAAATCCTCAAAACGAAACCCGTGATGGAGAGAGAAAGGTCGCCACGTTTCTCTGTTGACGAAGTTAAATTGCTCGAGCATGAGGTCAAATCCAGACAGGGGAGGATCTGTTTTTGTAAGTTAATCATTAATTGTATTATTATTATTATTATTATTTGACATTGACATATTGTTTAATGTTTGTTATGTAATTAAAAAAAAAAACATCGAGCCTACCCCTTTTGTGATGGAAACTCAAAAAAAAAAAAAAAAAAAAGAAAAAAAATCGTTTTCGCCATGATTGGGTCATGCCTCCAACTGAGCTGAGTGGGTGTTGGAATGACCCACTAGCATAGAAAAATAGTGCCACAGTAACCCTAACAGCAACGGGCAAGGCATACGGACAGATGGCAGCGGTGTATACATCATCTGCAACCAGGTGACATAATTCCGTCACTGCCTGATGGGAGAGGCGCAATTTTGTCACGCATTCTCGTTCTGTGGGAAATAATACTCAGGGCCAGCGCTAGACCTGAAAGTTTGGGAGAAAATATCCATCCCTTTATTGACTACAATTAGTCCTGGCTAATTCCATTTGGTTTTCCCTTATTAACACGTTTTCCAATTCAAGAATAATCTAGTGGCAATTGAAGACACGGCTTCTCTCCCCCGTGCGATCTAACAACGAGAAAATAATGGGCTACATTCAGTACAGACAATATTCTAATTCGACACAGGTCTATGCTCTGGCACTCAGCAACGGTAATTTTTTTTTTTTTTTTTTTTTCCAGCGAGAGCGGAATTTCAGAACTCTTTTGCGAATGAAGGTAATTTCAAGTTTTTGCAGCACGGTCACGCAACTTGCTGAAAAAAAAAAAAAAAAATAGACAGCTGTCCAACTGGAAAATGTAAACGGACGAAACCACGTACTTGTCACCAAAATTACCCTCATTCGCTGAAGAGTTCTGAAATGCCGCTCTTGCTGGAAAAAAGTTAGTCGCTGAGTGCCAGTGCATAGACCTAATTATAATTAATTATTTTTCTGAACTGAATGTAGCCCATTTGTCGCTGTTCGATCGCATAGGGGGAGAGAAGCCGTGTCTTCATTTGCCAAAGGGGTAGCGGGTGGTTTGACGACCCGCAATACGCTTTCCCTAACCTGTGTGGTCAAGATAGCAATTGTAGGGAAAATGCAAAAACACGCCCACGGGCACACCTCCAGGCGCAAATAAAGGATTCGGCATAATGTATAGCGGGAAGTGTGGCCGCAAGATACCGTTTAGGGATAGTGGAAGCTGCTAAATGCGTAATTCACGGGTAGCGGGTAGTGGCAACGGGTAGGGCAGTGTGAAAGATAGAGCCCATAATGTAAAGGAAGGACTGCACTAAAGGGGAAAGAATAACATTGAACAAGTATGTTACAGCGCGATCGATTTTGTACGAGTAAGTTGTACATTAGCTATAGTTGCGTTTGCTGTCAAGTTACCTTAACGTTAAAGGGGACCTATTATGCTATTTTTCCAAGTTTATATTTTGGTCTTTGACTCCCCTAGAGTACTTCTGATCGCGCAAAGTAAAAAAAGGGTACTTATTTTGCTCAAACTGCCATCCTCAAAAAACCCCACTTGTAGTCCATAGTAGTCTCTGCCTGAAACGCCTCATTGGGGTGGCTCTTCCGCTATGGCCCCCACTCCCCGTGTGCCCACTTTCTTCTGACTGGCCAGCTCTGTGGAGGGCGGATCTAGATGAGACGAGGCAGCAGAATGCAGTTTTCCTGGTCTGGCTCCAGAGTGAAACTGACGCGTCTCCCGAAGGAATCGACGGGCATATTCTGCAATCTAACGCAATACATGTGTATAGATCTAATGAAATTAACTTGTTCTAATAAACGCAACGGCAAAAGTGGAGGACGCAGTGCGAAAGTCTGGCAGCTCAAGCACGAATTTGCTATCGGCAACAGTGGTGAGTACAGCGGTTTTTCTACTCTGTAGCTAGGATGCAGGGAAAGCTAGAATCCACCCCATATAGACACATTTGTAGAACGGGTCGACATGCCCAAGTGTAGACCGGAGACCGTAGAAATCTGGTGGGTCTGAGTTTAGAGGGAAATATGGACAGTGAGGAGCAGCTAAAAGTGGACCAACAGCTTATGGACTGCTTCGGTTTGTATTAAGACCTGCTGGTTCGTGTGCATAGCTGTGGTGTGTTGTTATCCTGGAGAAACGAACAGCTTCCGCGCTGGTATATGACTGAGGGGCGAAAGCTCCAGGCTAAACGGCCTTTTCGGAAATTGCCCGTGGTAATGGTTTACTTATTGCTTTGGAATGACCAGCTTTTCCTCGCGGAAAATGAGCGCATTTTGGATAGTGTGCGAGAGCTAGCTAGAGCTCCGATTATGTTATGAGCATAAAACAGGTTTTACAAACCGTAAGTTCCGTCTGCGTGAACCGTTGCTTATGTGGAGCTAGCGAATCCATCACTTTAACAGGAAAGAATTTATTATTCGATCGATGGCAATGCAGAGAAATAATTTGTTATACTGGACACGTTATAGCCTGTGCGCTTCCCTATTGCTTTCACTGGTAGCATCAGAGAGCTTGCCCAGACATTGGACATGTATCAGGCTGACCCCAGTCATGGATAAGTAAAGCGATCGTTTCATAAGCACCCAAAAACGCACCCCAAGCTCTGCAAAACCTACGTCTGGTCTAACTGCAGCCCAGCTCGGCAGACATATACAGCACCTCTCCGGTTAGCTTCAACTGTAGTGGCTACAATCAGGCAACGTTATGATGAAACTGTCACATTGATGCTTACCGAAGTAACACAAGCATACCGATCATAATTGCTGCATGTAAGTTAACCAGGAGCATTTTTAATTAGCAGAGCACGCAAACTAACATGCAGTAGCTGATAAGCGGTCATGACTTTGAATGTAATCCGTCGCGCGAAAAATTCGTTTCGCGTCCAGTGTGAGAGCTGCTTTATGGATAGTACGCGACAGCTAGAGAGAGCTCGGTTATGTTATGAACATAATACAGGTTTTGCTGACCGTAAGTTCCGTTAGCGCGGACAAGTTGCTTATATGGAGCTGGCGAATCGATCACTTCTACAGGAAAGAATTACCTATTTAATCTCCGCCTTTTTATTAGCCACAACGATTTCTAAAGGGGGATGAAATTATGTCAAGGTAGTGCAGGGAAATCATTTGTAAACCGGTAGAGCTTCTGTGTTTCGCATTGCTTTCACGGTAGCACCAGAGAGCTTGCTCAGACATTTGTGAAGTATCCGGCTGATCCCGGTCATGGATAAGTGAAGCGATCACTAACTGTAGTAGCTACAATCGGGCAACGTTATGATGAAACTGCCACATTGATGCTTACCAAAGTAACACAAGCATACCGATCAGAATTACTGCATATAAGTTAACCAGGACCATTTTTAATTAGCACGGCACGCAAACTAACATGCAGTAGCTGGTAACCGAGCATTCATAACAACCAGAGACAAACCCTTGCAATACAGGTTTTACAGACAGCAAGTTCCGTTACCGTGGACAGTTGTACCAAGCATCCAAATTACAAACAAGTATTAAAAGTTAGCTTCAAATGAGGTTTATGTTCACACACCTTCTGTAGAATTTCCCCTGATATCACTCTTGCATATTTAGGACACAAACATTAGCAACAGTAACTTGGCTACGTTAGCCGCTGTGCTACAGCCACAATCAACTGGCTATCACGCCAGCTTGGCTTATGCAGTAAAAGCAACTTACAGCTTCTGTGTCTGTGAGTCACGGACAGTCGCGACCGATACAGGCTTTATCTTCAGATATTTTACAAAGCCTGCGTTTGAGGCCAGTTGTTAGTGCTAACTATCGCTAGCGGTCCTGCTAGCCACCCGTAACACGTTAGCTTCACTTACATTATTTGCTGTTATATGGTTACTTGCAGCTTGTGGCTTTGAGCGCTTGATCGATGCAACTGCTTCAGGTTTGAGAAGCAGCTGAAACGCTTATCCAGCGTCGAATTATCCTTTATTAACAAAGCTGTCTTTGGTGAAATGCTGAGCACAATCAGCTAACGTTCCCTTTGGCCGTGGCTGTTTGCTGCCAGCAAACAAAAAAAGCTACCCACTGATTTCTGGTGGCATTGTCTTTTGGAAGAAAAATAGTTGTTGTTCTTCGCGTCCAAAAGTAAACGGACAAGCAGCTTTGGGAGAGATACTGACAAAATTGCACCTCAAACGATCTGCAGTTCTTCTTTTGTATTTCCAAAAGTGTAGACGTTACTAAGGCATGGTATGATCTGCCGTTGTTAGTGCCTGCTAGAATAGTTTCCGGTGTGGGCAGGTCCAGCGCAGTGCTTGGCTCTGGCTAGGTCTGTACTAATTGGACGGCACAACCTGACGTCAGGTTTTGCCCAGATCTCGTGAAGATCTCGGGAAGAGCTGTTCAGAGATGAAATCACGCTGACGAAATCACGTTCTTGGATTACGGCAAAACCCCTGTATCTTATGTTTAAAAACTTTTCAGAGGTTGAGCATGGACAACCAACATTATAACATTACTAATATGTATTAAAAGAAGGATCAGCATAATAGGTCCCCTTTAATTGGCTTGCTGGCTGACTTCAGTTAGTTTCTGTTAACTAGCCTATTAATTTGCACACGGCAATTAACGATTACTTCAACCACTGAAACTTATTTGTTCAGGTGATGCATTCATCTCTCTGAATTTAGAGAGTTAGAGCTGGGATAGGGCTTTGTACAAAAACAAAATGTTTAACATGATCAGCTTTATTATATCAGAAAATTATGGGTAGATGATTTGAAATTTGGTGTCGCTTCTTATATAGTATGTTATACTAACCACTGCCCAACATAACTTCTGCTTGTTCCTGTAGATTTTTTTTATTATTCATGTGATTACAGAAGCTGCCCTCAAATTCAGACTTCAGCGTCACGCAGCGAGGATTTGGAGAATGCTTCAAGCAATTATTTTGTTTTATTGTTGGAGTATACTTCTGAAATAATTTGTTAATGAAAAACTGATGAAAATAGTTGTCAAAAATGCTACACTATGCATTGTCAGTAAAACTTTCCATTTATTTGTAAGACGGATAATATGTATCTTTTTTTTGTACATCAATTTCTTTTTTATATGGTCGTGTAATTTATATTTGATATCTGGCCCCATGGAAGACCAGCTGCAACAATAATAGTTGCAGCTGAATACGGGCTACCAGCCGTATCTGTTGATTATCTGTATTACCTGTACTTTGCATATTTTCACTTATTTCTTAATGTTTGTGTATATATATGGAAATAAAACCAAACAGTAATTTACACTTCATTTTTACCTCATGTTTGTGTGTTTAATAATACATTACAAAGCAGTTCATCTAGTCAACTATGGCTTCAGTTTTCCAATAGTGACTATCTGCCCTAGGACTAGGAGCACATGAGAAATGCGTTGTTATTCAGTGTACTTTTTCTTTGATGGTACTAAATAAAACCTCTTTTAATGTATAATAAAGGTCTTTACATGTATGTGGAGCCAAAAACTTCACTCTGGAATTCTTTCACATGTACTGTCTTCTGCTTTGGTAAATCAGCTGCATGCAAATGAGAGTTAAATAAAAATATGTATTTAAACTAAAGCTACGCAGAGGCCTTAACTTTTGGGTGACCCAAAGACAACCCCCAGGCTACATTCACCATGGGGAAATGCAGTTAAGGAAGTCCATCAGGAGGAAAGGCTGGAGTAAAGCACATGGTTTGGAGGAGACTGATGAGGAAAAGAGAGGGGAACGAAGGCGGAGGGAGAGGAAGAGCTGTGACAGCAATTACAAGTGTGAAAGCTACCTTAGTATAAAAATAAATAAAAAGAGCACATCAAACATCACATTCAGCGGAGAAACTATGGCATTTATTGCAGCCATAACTTGTCAAAAATCCAAATCCAGCATCACCCCACTGGATCTGGTCTTACATACACAGGGCAATATTTTTTTAAATTATATCTCCCAAGGGGTGAAATGAACTCCATGCAAAAATTGGCCAGGATCTCTATGCTTTAGCTGACGGAGGATGATGCAAGATGTTTCCACCAATAGATAAAACAAAGGTAGCCATCACTGTTAGCATAATGCTGGGCTTTGTCAATCTTTGGATGGGAAGACCTCCACCGGCATCGCTGGGTGATGGCAGAGAGGATAATCTTCATCCAAGGGAACTGCAGGTGGAGATCTTGCAAGTCCTGCTTGATCCCTGCGACAAGCTTCACGCTCTTGATGTTCCTGAGGTCATTCCGGCCACAGTGGATCAGCAGGACATCCGGTGCAGCTCTTCCTCTTAGGGGCTGGTAGAAGAAGGGGAGGAGGGTTCCCCAAACCATGTCACCCTAGCCAAATCACTGGATCTGAGCATCCGATGGTCTCCCTTGCTAGTTGTTTCCCCACAGCGAATGTAAATTTTTGGCCCTATTGATTCGAAAATGCATGTCATCTTTCAATGTAACATTTGTGCTGGCTTTTTATGTAATTTAACATATCTAATATTTTCATTTAATTTCCTAAATTTGATCAGGCTGCATTGTGCTCTTTGTGCAAACACTAGATGCAACAATGTTATAAACTTGAGTTTGTGTATGAAATTCCCCAGTGAAAAGTATTATGCGGAAATCACAATAGGCATTGATTTTCAGATATTCCTGTGGTATTTGTACATGCTCTTAGCCACTGTAGAGGAAGTCAAAATGGCTGAATCCGTTTTGTTGTCTAAAAATGAGGATAAAAATTTAAACAATGACTCATTCAATTATATTGAGCCCTCATGAGGAGAGTGGAGGCGGGTAGCACCGCTGACTTTGCCAACACAGAATACTTTCCCGGTCCACCGAGTTATGATGGTTATGTTCAATTGCACTGATGAAATTATGTCACTCATATTTTTTAAAATAAAACAATATTGTTAAGATGTGCGACTTTTAAATACACCTAGCTACACTTAGCTGTGGTTAGAAAGGCTTTTCATTTTATTCAAAATTTGAACTACCATTCTAACTAGAAAAGATATATGTTCAACCAATTACTCGGTTAACTACATGCACATACGAAATGACACTTTCCCGGTGGAATGTGATTGAGAAAATTCAATGAAAATCTGTTTTAAAATGCTCGCCACTCGCATAATGGGGTAAGTTACGGTTGAGAACACTGACTGCGGCTATGTAGTCGAGAAATTGCAAAAATCTGTTGCCTGCATTAGCTAATATAGTTAGCTACCTACCTAGCTTGTAAAGCAAGATTCAGTGACAAGACAATGCTGGCGAGTTAAGTGGGACACAAACTGCTAAACAGAAGGCAGTGGGGGTCTATTTACCCATAGACCTCATTAACGAGCCTACAAATTGCAATGCTGCCGTTGCCGTTCACTTACATAGACTGGTGTCTATATAGCGCAGCAGCCAGGCCAGGTCAAAAGTTCAGGGGGAGTGTTCGGGCGGGTGTATGGGCTGGTTCTCGATACCGCGGCTCGACCCCCGATCACTACTGTGCAGACTCTGGCCCCAAATGTGCAACATGGCAGCGCCCGTATCTGGGATATTTTGGCTCCATTTTTGATCAATGGAAGTAAATGGAGACGCGTGGTCCGTCTTTATATACTGTCCATGCACTGAACAAATTAGCTAAACTTCCATAAATCAGATGGGCGAGGAAAAAAGACCCTGATGAACAGGATCAGGTGCCTTAACGCCAGACTCAAACAAACCCCTTCAGGCCACACAGGCCGATATTTTAGCGTGGACACCCCAAGCCCACGGTATTCACTGCTTTGATACTGATCCTATCTGTATTGTGTGTAGAAGACCGCAGTATCTGTGAGCTGATATCATTATGCAAGAGTGGTTTCCAGCCACGAGGGGAAATGGTGGAAGTATTTCCTTTTAATGCACGCGATTTGCTGAATCTTTCCCTATGGACAGCCATTTAAATGTGGGCTAGGCCAACAACCGTCATGAACGAGGCTAATAATGATTAATCCCTTGAAACTCGTTAGTATCCCTGCATCCGCGGAAACAATTAAGGCCCCACCAGCAAATTAAACAAAGGTTATGCCTGATCCCTGGCTGTTAAAGAGCAGCCATGAAATCATTAATTAACCATCAGATGCACTAACAGGCAGGCGTGCAGTGTTCCGCCAGTTCCGAGAGCGAGTGCAATATCGGCGTAGTTTGTTCCGCTAATATGATGGTTGTCTTGTTGAATATGTTTCCATGTCGTGCCGCCAAATGTAAGGATGGTTGGTTACGGGATTCTGCGCTGAACTTGCGTGGATGTTAAGATGGCAAATTAGCTCTGACTGCGGTAAATTGCTGCCGTTACAGTGGAATGAGTTTTACCATGAGCATCGCACATTTCGGTATGTATTCACAGCGCCCGAATCATTTGCCGCTTTCAACTCGGAGGCATCAAATTAATCCTTCAATATGGCGAGAATATTTTTGCAGCGCCTTGCCGTTTACATGTATGACTGCACTTTATTAGGCCCAAGGCATGTCTTTTTCAGGAAGGGATTTACTATGGTTTATGGTACTGCGTGACTCGATTTTCACGGCAGCGTTTAATCAGGAGCAGTTTTTACCTTGATTCAGCGAGACTTTGCCTGTTGCCTAGTTACCAAGAGACCAGCGCGAGTTTCTCTCAAAGGGGTGAAGCGAATCAGGTGCGCCTCCTCGTTTGCCGTAAGCTCAGCGGTGCTCTACGCTCGTGAGCAGTGTGGCGGATCTGCCTTCATGTTCTGCGTGGGATATTGCTCCCCGCTCCTGCACAGTAATCCTGAGTGAAGCAACCATTCACAGAAATGAGCTGTGGTCGATTCAGTAACATTTTCTAGATAAGTAGGCGGTGAGCTTATACCTGGCGCCTTGTTGAGTGGTTCTACGATATCGAAATTGAGGGGGTGGGGTGGGGTGGGGGTCAGGGGGTCAGGGGGTCATGCATGAAGATTGTAGCCTGAGGCCAAAGTAGCCTTTAAGGGATGGTCTGTATTTTTTATACCCAAATCTGACGAGTTCCTCACCTCAAGGTGTGTAGTAAATTGGAGACCTTTTGGGTCCACGCACTCCTACATTGAGATGACTCAATCTCTGATCGCCATTTGCGAAATAATATGGTTTTAATGGGAATTGCCTCATTCTTTTAATATATGAAAGGAACTTTAATCAAACCAAACTGTTAGTACTGTCTGCCCTCTCTCAATCAAATGAACCAAGAAATTTATAAAGGGACGCCTACGGCTGAAATTCTTTTCCTTTTCCGTCACAACTTGTATGAGATTCATTACGTTTTCTTTGTCCATTGTGGCTTGCCGTAGCAGGCCACTCAAAAAGGTATAATAGAGGGTATCGCCAGTACGTAAAAAAATGCCCGGATGTTGCATTCGCGCCCCGTTTCAGATGCATTATTTGATAGTTCGGTAACCCAGTCGCTTCTGGTCTCTGCAGAGCCCAACAGTAACTGAACTGTAGTCATTAAGGCCATGGGTCGTTCCTGTGAAGCTGCCATGTGTTCGTCGAACGAAAATAAGCGGAAAAACCTTCAGAAATACCCCTGCATGAGAGACTTATATTCACAATGACCGTATATATGTATGCGTGCGTACATTATTACACTGTATGTAGCTTACGGTAAATGATAAACGTGATCTCAACAACGTACCGGAAGTGAGTGAGTTCCGGATGTAGAAAGATATTTCGCTGAAAGCGCTACATCCGGGCATTTTTTTCGTATTGGCTATACCCTCTATTCAGTAGTCCACTTGCAAAACCTTCTAAGTCAAGTTGGTCCATTTTTTTTTTAGAATCATCAGATTTTTTGATAGGCATAGAAATTATCTTCCATAGATACCAATTTTCACTATTCTGAAACTATTAGCCCTGCAGACATAATTCATGGGCATTTCATTGTTTTTTTTTTTTTTTTTTTTAGAAATGACTTTGAGTTTTGCAACACAAAGTTTTGAATTAGCAGGTTTTGAAAGTGGAGTGGAAATTTAGCAGGTTTTGACAGTGTTTAAACCAGCCCCGTTGCTCAATAGGTGAAGGTATTTGACTCAGGACCCACTCTATATGGAACCCAATGCTACAGACAGCACAGTGGTTGAATAGCTGCTATGACAATGACAACATAAACATGAGTCCATGGGTTCAAATCTGCCTTTTATGGTATCACTATCATCACACTTTTCTGAACTGCCCAAACCAGTTAGCGTTAGAGAAAGCAAAAGCTGAACAGGCTATAAAAGCTCGACTGTGATTGGTTCCTTCTAGTGAACGAAAACGGAATCACTTTTCCACATTGGCTGATGACTTAGCAGAATTTGACAGTTTTCCTCCTTGACTTGGCGGGTTTTGACAGAGTTTCGCCTTTTTCGTTACAATTTATAACATGATTTAGTAGGTTTTGAAAGTGGAGCTATCAGTGGGACATGCGCAGGTGCCCGAAAGAGAGGCTAAGGGAGATAACTCATTTATTTTCAAAACTTGACTTAGCAGGTTTTGCAAGTCGACTCCTCAATTATTTATGTCTTTAAACCTATCCCTGAGCGGGCAGGTTCCCCGGGCAACCACATGATCTGATTAGCATGATTTTTTTGCCTTTATTCCATTCTCCGGGTAATGACTCTCTCTTTTCACCCTCAATTATTCTGCCCAGTGGTCTCTTACCTTTTCCATTAAGTTGACCGAATGGATGCCTGATAGAGGATGGAGGTTCTTTCGCCTCTAAAAGGGTTTTATATGAAAGAGAGTGAGAGAGTGGGGGATATAAGAGGAGGGGGCGTTCATGTGATGGAGAGATGGAGATATGGCTTCTGTGACCTACTTTTACAAAGTGACCCCCCAATTTTCTCTCTCTCCCTCTCTCTCCCTCCCCCCTCTCTCTCTCTCTCTCTCTCTTATTCCCTTCCTCTCTCTGTCCTTCACTTTGGCTGCACCTGTATTCTCATAATTTTTCCTTTCCTCTCCATTTTTCCTCGACCTCGCTAGAAGACATCACAGAGGTGAAGGGAAGGCTGCAGGGAGATTTTAAAGGCACCCCGTGTCTGTTTCAGAAAGATTGGATGTCCTTTCTTTCGATACGTCATGTGCTCAATGGCAAAGATAACTTAGCAATTTATCGGAAAACTTCCGGACACGAATGACGCTGCAAAGGATAGTGGTCCATAATCAATCTTTCCTTTCTTCAAAGGTTGGTCTTGCGTTTCCTTGCAGGAAGAAGGCAACAAAGGAGCAAATTGCCCCTTTTACTTCATGAAATAGACCATTCGGATGCTCCTTGTCATGGCTACCAGCCAAAATGTTTCCGGTTAGCGGCCGTTTGCATGGAAGGTTCCTTGCTCTATGCAGAATTCAAATGCAGCCGTTCTTTCTTTCGTGATACTTTTGACTGAGGTATATGATAATTTCTGCTCCTAAATCTGGAAAAAGTCATTATGTAATTATCCATAAAACTGCGCCCATATGTGTTCGAGAACATTTCCTCCTGGTTGTGGTTCAGTTAAAATGAGGCGTCGTAATGGACACGGTATCATATTTTTGGCAAATTGGGATTTTTGATAGGGGAATTTAACCCAGATGAAGTGTTGTTTTCTTTTTGTGTAAAAAATCTCTCTCTCTCTCTCTGTCTCTCTCATCTCGCTCTCTCTCTCAGGTCTCCTCTGTGCATCTTCATTCCTCGGGGGCGTATTTGTCAGTACGCAGAGGGCTACGCTAAGCCTGAACCACTCACGGCATTTGCAGTATTATGTTTCTCTCCTCAGACGGACTCCAGGGGAGTGTGTGTAAGACGGACACCTGGAGAGTGTGCGTGAGTGGCTCTCAGGAATACCGCTGTGGGACTTAAACACTCTTAAGTACCAAGCCAGAGGGTGGCCATTGCCCTGGTTTAGCTAGCATCTCACTGCTGTGCTCTCAGCCAAATCTCAACCAACCATCCATCTTAGAAGTGGAAAGAAACAGAGGAGAGGATGGAACAAAATTGAGTTTGGAGTCTTGCCATGCACTGTAGCAGAGATAAAACTTTAACCTTAAACCTATAGTCCTGAGGAGATGGCACTCAATGGCTATGATCAATATCACAGGGCATAAATTCAGGCTGCACACCTTTAGTTTGGAGTGACTGTCTCTGAGTAATGCATGTTTGCTGACACTGGAGGTCACACTGCTCTAATTTTCCGTATCACTGAGAGCTTTCATAATGGCGCGTGACCATAGCAAGTTTCCCTTTGATGCAGGATACGCAGAAGGCATGCTGATAGCTTATGTGTGCTGTTCAACAAACGTTCAGCTTGGTGGCCAAAATGTGAAAAATTTGGTCACTGCGCTTGCTGGAGGTGAAATGTTCTGCTCGGTCTTCTATCTGTAAGTATTCATGAAGGGGTGTGGCTAAAGCATCACCCAAAGCTGGCCTAGAAAAAATATATATATTTTTTTTTTTCCAAATGTTCTGCTTTTGGAAACACAAAGTTAGTGTCGTAGAGCTCCATTGCTTCAGAGTGCCACTGGTGATTGTTTCTTCAGCACTGGAATGTTCGGTTAAGAACATTCTAACCACATAATTGTTTCAGAACAAAACTGGTCTCAGCAGGAAAGGTCACTGCTGATTGGTCAATCACTTTCAGGGGCGGATCCAGGAATTGCAGAAAGGGGGGGGGGCAGCAAGGAGGGGGGTCTGGGCAGAAAAATTTGAAAAATTAATGTGCTGAAAACACGTTTTCCTGGTATCTTGGGAGAAAAATCTGGCCTATCTGTTCAATGATTTTCCTCCCAAGGTTCCAAAAATTAAGCTAAAAAAACTTTCAAAGCACCCATTATAACACAGTTTTACATTAACTGACAACTTGAACCTTTACCTAAGACTTTCACTTTACTGTCAAAGTTCGTGACCTTAACCCTTTCACTGCTGTTGGTGACTTGGTCAAAATTTCAAAGAGGAAAAAATCTTTCGAAATCGTCCAACCAGTGTTGGCATTCATTGGAAAGTGCTTGATGAGAGCCTCCAGTGAATACCAATGTGCTATGGTTAGAGCGATTTTCAAAGGTTTTGATCTTTCAGAAATGTTGACAAAATCACCACTAGCAGTGAAAGAGTTTGACCATATTTCCCACAAAACATTGATATTATTAGTTTTTGAGTTTATATAACACCAAATAGCCTCCAACAAAATAATTGTAGTGTATATCTAACATGCAAACCCAGTGGCTATATGCATCTGCGATTTTAGCAGATGTTAACAGATCACCAAATCTCCCCTCCCCCCCAAGTCCCTAAACCAGGTTCAGTAAAAGATACCACACTCAACAGCTTGTAAAAAGTTATTACAGTGCTGTGATTGCCTTTTTTCAAAATGGTTCTAAAAGATGAGGCTTTAATCCTTCCAAAACACTCCCAAGTGTTGTGAGAGTAGGAAGTGTTGTCATATACATAATCCGAGTCACCATTAAGTTGAATTTCTGCACATGTGAGTGAATTTACTAATCTGGAGGCAGTGGTTGGGTCAGTAATGTCCAAAAACAAACTATCTTATTTATATTAAAGATCCTATTAATCTAAAAGATCTCCTGATATAAATTTAATACAATGATGCTGTCCTATATTAAAACATAACATTGTCAACATATAAACTATTTTTTTACGGAAATATTATTATTATTATTATTATTATTATTATTATTATTATATTTACATGAATGAATGTGAAAAAGAAATGTGACTTTAGGGCCATTTAGAATTTTTCAATAAGACCATTGAACTATTTGGATTGACTCATACATAACCTTTTTAAAATAATGTTACATATCTTACTTACAGACTCTAAAGGGCATTGAATAGCTCACTAGCTTCAGAACCGCAGTACTCGCTGGTTACAAGTTTAATGACGGGTGATTCTGAACGTCAAGACGGGGTTTTGGAATGGAAAATTTGGAAAGTCTTCCGGTATTCCAGGACAAATTTTATTTGGCACCGTAAAACAACGAATCAATATACATCAAATAGTAGGCTATGAACAACTGGTCCATCAGTGGGGGCCTTTTGTAAGCTCAAGCAAATTTTAACCGAACGCATACTTGCGATAGCCTATTAATTTAACGTCAGTCTTATCGCTTCTCTGTCCCCCTGCAAATGAAAACTGCTTGCTACGAGGATTATCATGGCGAAACAGCAGGTCATTTTTTTGCATTTGAAACGCTGAGCCTCAAATATCGGTTTACTTTATTCTTTAAGCTTTTCCGCCTTTCCAGTGGTTTCTAACATTTTCATCTGAAGTAGTCGTTGAAACGCGTTTTTAGACTGTTACCGCAACAGGGGACAAGCAACAAATTTCCCAGCAAGCCTGCCTTCTTAAACTTTAGGACGAAAACAACAAAATTAAATAAATTGTACATAGCCTAAGTCCATGTATCGTTTTTTATTTGCAATAAAAGAGTTTCTCTGTCATTCTTACTGCATAAAGCAAATATATTCAATTGGATCCAAATAAATTTGTCAAGATGCAAGACAACCGGAATAGTGAAGTTGCACCATTAAAAGTGGTATATAAACCGTGAGGACTATATCTATCTAAAATGGGAAACTAAGAGCTTATCAGACATATTATACGCGGCAACTATGCGCATGTATATATATTAGACTGGGGCTTATTCAAAGTGTAATCTATGCCTAATACTTTTACTCCTCTGCGAAAAAAAGGGGGGAATTGACCAATTCTATCTGCTATCGACACTGGGCTCACTCCAATGGGGACCCGCCTGATATCTAAAAATAGCCTGTACGTAAGGTCAACGTCATTCTCCGAACCCGGCAGTCGGGAAAGCGAAGTACAAGAGGCAATGTCCCGACATAGAAAAAGTAGGTTTTTAGGTGATTTTATCAACTTTTATTTTAGATCTAACTTGTGTTGACAATGGGGACCTGGGGTGCATTTCCCAAAAGCATAGTTTTTTAACTACGCTAGCAACTTACGTAATTCGTCCATTCACTGTAAATGGCTCCAACTATGTTAGTTCGCACCTGTTCTTTCGAGAAACGCATTCCTGGCTCGGCAGAGCGGACCGAGCAATAGCAACAATGACTCTGAAAAAATTCACTTCACCATCGACAGCTAACGGGGAAACACAGATAAGGGGCAGTCCAGATAACACAAACCGCGGCAATAACAACCCTTTTTTCGTTTGCGCTTAGCCGGCTACAGAAATGCAAAAGCTACGTGTTCAATGCTCGAATCACGGCAGGATAACGCGGGAGACTTCGTATTCATACTTCAATTTGTGACCCCTGTGACAGGTTTGTAACGGCAAGCTAGCTTGGTAACAGTTCTTTAACCTACTTGATAATACACTGGTTGTATGATTCTATGCAAGAATTTGAAGGTATTACTCCTATGTTGTTAGGATTTTCTTTCGCAGCGGCTGTAAGCAGTAAAGGCAAGCAGTAAATTAATTTTATGAACTTAATTTACCCCACCGTATCATCGCTGGATGCTTTTAGATCGCATATGGAGAGGAACCGTGTCTTCAGTTGCCAGTTACGATAATTGGAAAACGCGTCAATGAAGAAAAATGATTGAGAACTGGCCAGGACTAATTGTTGTCATAAAGGCCGTGTCTCCGTCCCCCCCCAACTCCCAGTTAAATCTACGCCCCTGGGTTTGGCCAGTGACTAATGACGCGATAGAATGGTGTTTTCTCATTGGCTGCTGTGTGTATAGTATAAATACATCGTGAACCCGTGAAACGGCAGAAGCCACTGGACCTTGATGCAACACGGTCTTTTGACCAGCGCACTAATTTTGGTTAGTTTACTAAGAAAAGTCGAAAGTCTATTATTTTTCTATTTTGTATGATTTCAGTTTTGAAATAAAGATACTAAAAGAAGAATTTAGCTTCAAGACTTTTGCTTTCCGATGTCAGTGTGTTGCGTGCAAAAACTTTGAGGTCCTAAGCTAGTGAGGCAGCCAGCTGCTGCACCCACAGCTAGGTTAGGGAACAAAGCGTGTGAAGACTACTAAAGGAGTTTTGTACACCTATCGCTGCTGGTGGGTCTACATAAGTATCAGAAGGCAGCAGGTTAACCAGGTTACCTGGGCATAAGTCACAGCCCGGGACGGGGGAGAAAGGGAGGAGTGTGACTAAATTTACCGCTCGTCATTCGCCCATTCATTTAGTGTAATCAGTTAATATTCATCGA
The DNA here is from genome assembly GCA_029692085.1 of Gymnothorax javanicus. Lineage (NCBI taxonomy): Eukaryota > Metazoa > Chordata > Actinopteri > Anguilliformes > Muraenidae > Gymnothorax > Gymnothorax javanicus. The sequence goes on along the minus strand of CM056204.1, from coordinate 2,142,088 downwards.
TATATGCCTCGGGAGGAGTAATACTATTTTTAAACTACCTTTGAGCACACATTTCCGCTTCATTCCATGGAGAGAAAACAAGCAGTTTAGTGCGTCTCGTTTTCAATGGTTCTCTATGGCAGATGCCCGACATCCGCATCACGTGATGATTATTCACGTTTTTCGTGATGTCATCCGGGCGGGTCCCCATTGCTTTTTTTTTTTATTGGATCAATAATCAGACATACAAAGATCTCCAATATGATGCAACACGCACAAACAAATATGAAAAGTAAATGAAAATGACAAAAAAAAAACTACACAGAGAGGTATCACATAACAAAACAACTAGGCATTAAATAAAAATGTTTAGCTCTTTACAAATTCTATTGTTTTGATTGCCTTACTATTCTTCGATCCATATCAAGTTTTGAAATAGTGTTCCATTTCTATCTTAAATTGTTGTATGTAAGGACTCTTTTTAGTCCATTTACATTTATGAATATAATATTTTCCATATAAAATAAAAAGATTCAAGATAAAAAGCCTTTTAGAATCCATTACACTGTTATCATAAAAAAAAAAATTTCTTTTTTCTAAACAAACAATTGCACCAGTCAATGTTTTAAAGAGATTGCAAATCTAGCCAAAAAATTTTTGTGCATAGGCAATCATAAAATAAATGACAAACGGTTTCAATTTCCTTGGAACAAAACACACACATCTCATCAATATCATTGGTTGTTTTTATTTCTCTTTCCTACTTACACTGGAGTAATGAGAGAGAGTGAATTATGGGAAATGTATTCTTGTGCCGACTCAGTTATTTTCTTTTAAGTCTTAAAAACCGAGTCAGTCAGAATGTACGGCTCAGTGATGAGGAGCATTATATTTACATGATATCAGAGGCGCATTGATGCGGCTGTATTTCTTTGATACATCATGCACAGAAATGATTCAGAAGCTTCCTTTGAAGAGCATGGTGAGCGTGGCGAAAGGGTGTAAAGTGGTAGCTGCTGTAACCGTGACAACTGTTTGAGTTTCCCTGTGGCGTTTCCAAGGAGAGGGCTAAACATACCCTGCATTTACATACATCACTGCTGTGACGGGTACTGAGCCTGCCAATCACCCCGTGTGTGTGGGTGTGTGTGTGTGCCATGTATGTGCATGTGGATATGTGTGTGTGGGTTCTTTTACTTTCTATAAAGTGAGGACCAAAAACAAATTTAATAAACATAGTGGGGAGATTTGGGGGAACAAATACCATTCAGCCAGTCCACACAACTGCAAAGGCAAATTGAGACTTATTGGTTAAGGGACAGGTTTGGTTATGGTTAAGGTTAGAATTAGGGATAGGTTTGGTTAGGGTTAAGGTTAGAATTAGGGATAGGTCAGGTTAGGGTAAAGTTTAGAATTAGGGATAGGTCAGATTAAGGTTAGAATTAAGAATAGGTTAGGGTTAAGTTTAGAATTAGGGATAGGTTAAGGTTAGGGTAAGGGTTTGGGTTAAGGTTAGAATAAGGGATAGTTTAAGGTTAGGGTAAGGGTTTGGGGTAAGTTTAGAATTAGGAATAGATTAGATTAGGGTTAAGATTAGAATTAGGGAGAGATTAGGTTAAGGTTTAAAATTCGATTTAGGAATAGGTTAGGTTAGGGTTAAGTTTAGAATAAGGAATAGGTTAGGTTAGGGTAAAGTTTAGAATTAGGGAGAGGTTAGATTAGGGTAAAGTTTAGAATTAGGGAGAGGTTAGGTTAAGGTTAAGGTTAGAATTAGGGATATGTTAGGGTTAAGGTTAGAATAAGGAATAGGTTAGGTTAGGGTAAAGTTTAGAATTAGGGATGGGCTAAGGTTAGGGTAAGGTTTTTGGTTATGGTTTGGCTTAGGGATAGGTTAAGGTTAGGGTAAGGGTTTGGGTTAAGGTTAGAATAAGGGATAGGTTAAGGTAAGTGTAAGGGTTTGGGTTAAGGTTAGAATTAGGAATAGGTTAGATTAGGGTAAAGTTTAGAATTAGGGAGAGGTTAGGTTAAGGTTTAAAATTAGATTTAGGAATAGGTTAGGTTAGGGTTAAGTTTAGAATAAGGAATGGGTAAGGTTAGAGTAAAGTTTAGAATTAGGGATAAGTTAAGGTTAAGGTAAGGGTTTTGGTTAAGGTTAGAATTAGGGATAGGTTAAGGTAAGGGTAAGGGTTTGGGTTAAGGTTAGAATAAGGGATAGGTTAAGGTAAGGGTGAGGGTTTTGGTTAAGGTTAGAATTAGGGATAGGTTAATGTCAGGGTAAGGGTTTTGGTTGAGGTTAGAATTAGGGATAGGTTAATGTTAGGGTAAGGGTTTTGGTTAAGGTTAGAATTAGGGTTACTTTTTGTTAAGATTAGGGAAAGGCGGTAAAGACAACCAAAGAATGTATGAAACTCAATGTAACGTCCTCACAAGCAAGAATTCATATGTGCGTGTTGCGTGTGTGCGTGTGCACCTGGTATACCTACCTTTATGGGGACAAAATGTCCCCATAAGACACGGAATTCCAGATTTCTTTATCCTTATGGGGACATTTTGAGGTCCCCATGAGGAAATTGAGCTATTTTAGGGTTAAAGGTTAAGGTTAGGGTTGGGATAAAGTTAGGGTTAGGTTAAGGTTAGGATTAGGGTTAGGGTTAGGGTTAGGTTAAGGTTAGGATTAGGGTTAGGGTTAGGTATGTAGTGTTGAGGGTTAAGGTCAGGGAGAGGGGTCAGGGAATGAGTGCAAGTCTATGGAATGACCCCACAAGACATGAAAACCCAACGTGTGTGTGTGTGTGTGTGTGTGTGTGTGTTCTATGTGAAAAGTGTAACACCTTTTTTTCTTTAGCATCTCATAATGACCCCACTGGTGCTGACAAGATCAACACTTAAAGGCTGAGAGTGTAGTGTTGATTATTAATATGAGCTACTTTTTAAAATGATAATTGCAAAGACTCAAGTGTCATATTATGTTAATGTCTTGTGATTACCTGAATGTTAATGCTGTAAGTAGTGTTGTACCGATACCGATACCACTATCGGGTATCGGCCCGATACCGCGTTAATATGCTCGTACTCGTTCTCGTCCACATTTGCCGATACCACGCACCGATACCACTAAATGTAAGACGCAAGGTAACTGCCTGCTCACGGTCGCATAGTCTACAGTATTTTGTACTATCTTACTTCTATGTCTAGGGGGAGACAGCGAGTTAGAAAAAATACGAGAAAGAGAGCTTTATAGTCATCACATCACATGCAGGCATACGCACATACACACAAGAGGTGTGTAGTAAAGAAGTACATGTAGGCAACTTCGTTACAGTACTTAAGTAGTTTTTTTGAGGATTTGTACTTTACTTGAGTTTTTTTTTATTATTATTATTATTTTTTTTTAACCGGGACTTCTACTTTACTACATTTAAAAGATAAAAGCTATACTTTTTCTTCGTTACTTTGACACTGGCCACTTCACTACACGTTAAAAATTAAAATATGAATATAATTCATCATTTAAGGATTATCTGGATGCGGCGTGTTCAAAAAGAACAACGGTGTTCGGCAGGGTATCTTAAGCGTTTTGTGCAGATGTTTCTGCCAGCGGACATGGAGCTGCAAATTTATGCACGCAATTACAATATTCTATCACTAGATGGCACACCCGGATCAGTTATTGAATATTTACAAGCAAGCCGAGCTCGCACAAGCACTCACCCACAATCACACACAGAGACTTAGAATTGTGAATCTTCTTATTTTACTACAAATATATTGGTAACATATGATTACCTTAAACATTTTAGTTGTGGTTAAGTTAAATCTTTTTCATTTGTCATTTGTGTAATTGAAATATGGCGATACCACACACTTTAAGTGATGCCTTGTCTGCTTGGAAAGCTATTATTAACTTTAGTTGGATTGAGAATGCCTATGAATGTGTGTAGAAACTATCTGTGCCAATTAATAGTACTACAGACTTTTATGAAGTGGGTGTGTTACCTTGCCTATGCAGCGAGTTTACTTTTCATTTGTCAAGCTTCAGTAATGTTTTGCATCATTTGATGGCAGTGCTAGTTCAAATGCTTTTTGTCGGGCCTAAATACAGAAAGATTTTTTAGCAGTTAGGGCCTACTTTTTTTTTTTTTTTTGGAAATAGCCATGTGTGAATCGTTTGATATTGGCCTCTTTTAGGCTTGTTATAAAAAGAAAATAAAACCTGTCCTCGAAATTGTCATTGTATTTTCCTGGAAAACATTTCAGAAATATCGGTATCGGTTTTCGGTATCGGCAAGTACACAAAATAAAATACTCGCACTTTCAGATCGGTTTTTAAAAAGTGGTATCGGTGCATTCCTAGCTGTAAGTAATGCATGCCTGACAAATGTTTTGGGAAAAGAGATTAAATTTCAACTTTTTGGCAAAAAAGATGTCCAGCATCTGGGTACATCTATGGTACCAAGACTTATATGCTATGGACACAGTATGTCCAAATCCTCTATCTTTATTGTTTCATTTCACACCCAAAGTGTTATGTATCACACCACTGTCCTCAAACTTTTGGCCAGCAGTGTAGCTGACGTGTGAGTGTGTGAATGAGTCGTTCCCCATGCTGACCCTCTGCAGTACAGGAAGATTCAGCATCAGATGGCAGCGCTCACTGCTGGACTCAGAGTAACTGCATCAGCCTGGGTCTGTCTCTGCGATCTCTGTCGAGCTGCTCAAATGGGCCCCATTAGGTCATCTCTAAAAGGCTCTGATTTTCCAGGTTGTGTCTTGGGATTTGAACACTGGGGGGAAAAAACGCCTCGGACGGCTCAGTAAATGAATTCTATCATTGATTATCTGGGTACCGTGTAATGCGTGGACGATAAAGGAAGAATTGTGGTTGGCGTGGGCTAATGAAGACCGACTAATGAGCGACCGAAACAGAAAAATAGACCCGGCGATATCATGGGCTGCGTTGCCGTGACGACGACGGAGCACGCTCCTTTCTGGGAGTTTTGTTTGTGAGTCCATTCTGTCGGAACTCCTGCCCTTAGAAATGCATGGAGATTTCTAACCGTGCTCCCGGAGATCTACTGCCCTGTAGGTTTTCACTCAAGCCATAACAAAGCACACCTCATTCACCAGCTAGAGCAGGCATCTTAAACCCTTGAAGTGCTTATTGCTGCTATAGTCAGACAAGGCGCGAACTATATGAAGCAAAATTTCAGATTTCAACTTTCAAAAGGTCACAATTTTGTCCATTTTTAGTCAGCAAATTAGTTGGCAATGACCTTCAGAAGGGTTCGCATGTACCTGTCAGTCCTTCTGAAGGTCATTTGTCAAGTAAGTAATGAATGATTAACTTTTGGAGGGATAGGGTGAGTAAAAATTAAGCACTTTAAGGGTTAACCTAACCATAGAACTAGCCCAAATCAACAGATTTTAGAAATCTTAACAGATTAGTACATTTCACTGTTTTATGATTCGCTTAATGATTTTTGACAAAGCAGTGCACCACACCCGAACAGATTCCAGTCAAGATCAACAAGATCTGGACTCTCAAAAGTGGAAATCTCACACAAGCCTATGAAGAAAGCAGACCTGTTGAGTCAACAAACCTGATGGCCTCGACAGTAAATTTGTTTGTGCCTTATTTTGTTTCAGTTCGCTCGGTTACCGGTATTTCCCATCTGAAGATCACAGACTGCATCATCTGTGGCCCTTGAGGTCCCTTAACCACCCAATGTTGAGCTGTAAATGTTGAACAAGTTTAATAATTCTGACTGTAAATCAATGCGGCCCTGACGGGCCTCTGAGCATATCTGGTGACGTCATGCATATATACTCTTAGCACACCTCATAGCACAGGAGAACTGGGCAAGATAATCTTTTGAGCCATTAAAAAAAATGGTGTTTGCTCTAAGCTGGGCATAAACTGTAGGATTTGGGCCCATTTTTGACCAGATTTTTGAGCCGTGTGTGTCATCCTTGAGTTGAACCGAATCGCAGCTTTGTCGGGCGTCATTGGCTGTGCAGTGTCCGGGGCAGGGGACGAGGTCTGATCATCCCCTCCTGACTGGTCATCGGATGTTCGGATGATATTCTGAGGAGAGAAATGTTGTTTGATGCTTGCACAGTTGAAGCAGAGCTACGAGTCAATTCCCCGAGGTGAGCGTCTTAATTCTCACTGTGCCTGAGCGAGGTGGCCGGCAAACAAACCTCTTCCTGCCTCAGAGGGTTCAAATAAATCTTCACTGACATTTGTCAGTCACCAAAACAGTCCACTGGGGCTGAACGGACAACGTGAGTACTCAGGTCATAGCTTAACGATACAAGAGTGAGCACATAAACTGTGAGCTTTGGCTTAGCATTGCGGCTAATTTACTCAGTTGGAGTTGGAATAATACAACAGTATTTCTAAACTTGTACTGAGAATGTCCAGATTGAGATTGTCTCAACTGGGGAACCAGGCCCCAATTTGGCTGAATTATCCATTGATTTGAGCCAGGCTTTATCGAGAAAGGGCTGGTGTGGGTGCAGGCTTTCATTCAAACCATTCACATTCACATTCTCTCACCTTATACTTCTAATCAACCTCTAGGGTCTGTAAGTCCTTGACTGGTAGAATCAGTTGCGTAAGTGATTTGCTGGGATGAAAGCCTGCACCCACACTGGCCCTCTCTGGATGAGGTTGAGTGCCCCTAAGCTAGACCATATTAGGCTGCTAAATGGTGGAATATGGTGTTCCAAATTAGGTCTGAAGTGAAAACTCTCGGCTATAGTCTTAATAAATATCAAGGAACAGAGTAGTTTTCTACTAACATCACTCTACTATCACCAAAATTTTCCCCATTCCCTTGCATAGAAAAGCCTACCGAAATGCATGAGCGCACTGCACAGCTGTCTCGGTAAGGTAATTGCCTGGGATGCTCCCTGGCCGCCTGTCTTGATCAGGGTTCGCTAATTGATTAGGTTTTATAGTTATTGGCGATAGTCCAGGATACGCGGCAAAAGGCTTTGGGACGGATTCCTTGCGTTTTCGGTCTCTCCATCCCCCCCGCTTCAAGCCGAATTGCGTGAGATATCACCGTTGTTCGGCTGTCGCGGGTTAAATCACACAGGCAATAGAAACCTAAGTGCACGCGATGAGTGGGGCGAGAAGATCGAGCGCCCGCATTAAATTAAATATGACCCCGCGAGGTCTCGCGCTGCGTGGTTAGCCTTTTGCTCCAACTCTTCGATTTCTCGAGGAGAACGGGGATGCATTCCCGCTGCATGTTTTGCGGTGCTTTTTCACGCGCGTTTTTTTATTTATTTATCTATCGGGGTCGAGTGAGCGCTAAACCGTTTCAAACCATTTTTAATATCTCTCTCATGGGGCTACCCCAGTGTGTTCGCTGGAGGCAGAGGCAGAGGGCAGAGTTAGAGGGTCGTAAAATTCACGGGGGTAAATTTCAAGGTCATATGTGCGGACGAGGAGATTGGGAGGGGGGATGGGTCGTTTGATGAGCGTAAAAATGTCTCTGTCAGCAGAAAGCGCACGTCTCCCCTGTTTTATTGCGGTAATACGAGAAGATTTACATTGCCTGACCTTTCAATGGTCAGCGGTGCTTCGTCTTCCACTGACGTCTCTCTATTTTTTCGCAGCGGGTTGGTTTAATTGTGCAGCCACTCTGAGGGCCTGTAATAGCCCACTCTGTGTGTGCGTGTGTGTGCACGTGTGTGCATGTGAGACTGCAGGCATACACGAGCAGGTGTGTTGGTGGAGTGACCTGACCTGGATTTAAATGTACTTGAAATGGTCCTTTGGGGTGTTAAAAAACAACAGAGAACAAATAGATGCCTTGAAATGCCCTGGGGCTGATCTATGATTTTATTTTTCTCTCCGTTACTGCCGCTGGCTATAAAAGGGTGTGGTTTTAATGTTCAGAGGCATTTTATCATTTAAATTGCCATTTTAATGAGGTGTGTGTGAAGAGGTTGTAGTGCTGGCTGGTTCAGCGTGGTCTGTTGTGTCACTTCATGGCCATAAGATAACTACCATTAATTACACAGAATTCAGACAACACCATAATGATCTTATGCACTTCAGTCAATGAGAGTCCCATGAATTAGCTAATTGAAAAAGTAAAATGCGTGTAGCATGTTTGTGATTTGAAAAGTCCAGCTCTCCCCTAACAATAATTTCTTACCTGAGTGAATCTCAGTGCTTCTTCCTGTATAACGAAATTAAATTGTTTAATTACATCTCAGTCGCTAATGGATTTCATACTGTCGGAAAAAAATAATAATACAGATACGCTTCTTCATGTTCATTTACTTTGAATCATTCAGAGGTACTCATGGCATGCTTTTTTTCAAAACATTTTTGGCAGGAAAGGAACACAGTCTTGCATTTAGCAAATGACTGCAAAAATATGGCCTACTTTCTGCAATCCACACATTGGTAAACTGATGATTCCTCTTCTTTCTCTAATGTTTTTCTAAATTACACCATTCAATGCATACGCAGTAGAGCTCACTGCCATGTAGCACAGTTTCAGCTGCACCTGAGCATTTAAAATTGTGCAGAAATGTAATACTAGAGTATGTAGCTCTTGCTTTTCCGCTGGTGTAGACCCCCTGATATAGGCTACTGATGACATGAACTGGCAGATCTCGTATCGTACCACCTGATCTTTTGCTGCCTTCATTTCAGAGGAGTTAAGGTAGTTTTCAATCTTGGGCATCGATTGGTTTGATGGATATATAAATACTGAGCCGAAAGAGGAAACGGAGACTAATTTAAAATGAGTTCAGTCATTGAAGGACGTATAACGTAACGTGTATGTGATTTTCCTCTTGTGCCTCGCTGACAGATTTCCGTCAGATAAAACTTGAAATTATCAGGGAGATAGCAGTATGGAATATTAAGTCCACATTCATCTCATTAAGTGTGTTAATCGTAATTGGTAGCGCGTAATGTGCGATTATGTATTCTGTCACACAGCCGTAACCTTGATTTCAGAGAGTACTTCCTCTTAAACAGGAAATCTAATCAGTTTTAGTTATTCAAATGAGTTCACTGTCTGTCACTGCTCTGTCAGTGGAGGAGAGGCGGAGATCATCTATGTATCGAGCTTATCCAGCGGGTACTTCCATGTTTTCTCAGTAAATTCCCGTGCACATTGCATTTTGCAATGTGTAATGTTCAGACAAGCCAGTTTTTCCTCCTTTACTTTACTAACTTAAGTCATAAATATTAATGATATGATTATATTCATATTCTATATTATAAATATTGATTATGCCTCATGAAGTCATGTGAGTTCACCCTCTCAGAGACTTGTTACCTCCGCAAAAGAGGTTATGTTTGCAGTTTAATTTGTTGATCATCATGTTTGTTTGTCGGATTGTGCTCACTTCAGTGGCTACAATTTCTGAGGTTTCGACTTGAATTTTACACCAGAAGAAGCCATATGTCCCAGAAAGAAGGGGATCCATTTTGGAAGGACAAAGGTCAAGGTTGTGCCAAAGGTCAAAAACACATTTGTGCTAATATCTTGCTTCAAGAAAATGAGACATGGGACCAGCGCCAAAATATTCAGTCTTGTCTCATGCTTTCCCAAGTGTAGCTCTATGGGTCATTTCATTTGTTGTTTGTCTGCAGGATTATGGAAAAACTACCTGCCCAATTTTCAATAAGCTTGGTGGAAGGGTGCACTATGGGTCAAGAAAGAACCCATTTAAATTTTGGTGCAAGTCTGAATTGCTGCAGATCCAAATCAGGGGTGGATGCACAAATTATTTTACCGACTTTCATTAACTTTGCAAGATATAGCTGTGCATCTTAAAATCCTGTGCATGGTTGTAATCTTAAATGGTAACAAAACGTAAACAATTGTTGAAATGCAATGACTGCACTTGCATGTTTGGATGTTAAAGAGTGAACTTTTGGCCTTGGCGGAGATCTGCAACCTCCGAGTGCCACTCTAGTCTTTGAAGAATGCGTACTCTACAACACATCAGCGATAGCATTACCACCATCTTTCTGAGGAAGGCTGACCTTGCAGCTGAGGTGTTTGACTGGTACGCAGCGTAACTATATACATCAGCGCAGCTGTTGGGCCTCGAGCGAGGCCCTGAACACCACACTGCTCAAGCAGGGATTGGCTCTTGCATCGTCCAATCAACTGTTAGTCACTTCGGATAAAAGCGTGAGCTAAATAACGATAATGTAATGACTATGTGGTCAAACTGCCAAGTGTCAGATCAAACTCGATGAGGGTTTATATGAGTCCTCTGTAGGCAGACGGCACACTGTTAGAGGTAAGTGCACTCTGTCAGAGTTGATTTTTCACTGAGAGTGTGGTGCAGTCACCTCGACACAAGAAGCTTAAGGGTTTGAATCCGGCCCGGGGCGTTTCTGTGTTGAGTTTGCATGTTCTCCCCTGTTCGCATGGGTTTGATCAGGGTACTTTGGCTTCCTGGGACAGTCCATGTTAGCTGTAGTGGAGACTCTAAATTGCTCGTAGGTGTGAGTGTGTGAGCTGTACAGAGTGTGTTACGTTTGCCTATAGTTGGCTATGATAGGCTCCATCTCGCCTCCGACCCTGATGCGTAAGAGGTGGTTTAGGTAATGGATGAATGGACTGTGCTGGGTGACAAGCATGTTTTTGGCAGCCGTGTGTTTTTAGTGTGCACTTGGCTCGCTGGCAGTACATCGTCTCACACACACAGGAAGGCACATTGACTGTTCTCCATCGGACCAAATTTCACCAGCCAACATGGCCACCAAAATCAGGCTGCACCTCAGTTTGGTTTCATTTCTTCAGGGAAACATAGTATCTCGTTATTCAGCAGGTTCTACAGCGAACACGTCCGTGGTAGCACTGATATATTTGTTTGGCATTGCTTGACTGGTCTCTGAAGGTTTTCCTGCGTTTCCCTCCGTGTTAAATGCGCCTCTCGTAGCCTCTTTGACTGAAGGTGTTTGGTACACGCCACTGTGAATTTTGAGTTCCTTCTGACAGCTTCTCTCGATTAACGAATAGCAGTCAGGGGCCTGATCCCTCCAGGTGTTTAATGAATTAAGGATGACGATGCTAATCGGCTAATGAACTCCCGCTTCTGCTAATGGCATAGCCGAGGTCCTGAACCTGCAGCCCATGCTCTCCTGACCAGCTCCTCCACAGCTCACCCTCAGCAAAGGGCTGTAATTAGTCTGGTCCTCACTACCGGATGCTGATAATGTGCCGAAATCGAAGTTTAAGAGCTGTTACGCCTCTGTCTGCAGTTTAGAGTCAGTGTATTTTTTGGTGACTGGGCTCTCCCTCATAGACAGAGCTGAGAGTGGGCTCTGATCGGGCGATCACTGGTCCAGGCCTCTTCTAATTGGCTTAATGAGATTACCTGGTGCATTATGGGTATAATGGCATAATGGCCATAATGAGCGCGATGAGGGAGGATGAGGTACTTCCTGGAGCGGTTTCCCCTTTTTCTGCTAATGAAATGATCCTGTGGAGATTACCTCAGAAATTAAGGTTCAGACACACATGCAGACACAAAAACTCACACACACTATCCACACCTCACCAGATGGGCGCACAGGCACACAAACGCATGCATGCACACACACACACACGAAGACCTCTCCAGATGGACACATAGATGCTGAAAAAATCACCTTAGTTCCTGCAAATGCAGCACCATTGATGTGCACTAGACTGTTAAATCAGTGTTAAATGGTGTTTGATATCACAGTCTTGCCCACAGATGTGTCCACATTTCTGCATGGTTTTGGTTGCAGATGGTGTTATGGTTAAATGTTATGGTTGTTCAGGAAAAGATCTGTTGCAGTTGAGTATGGTGAGCATTATTGTAATTATCATCATGTTTAAAATTAAAAATTTGTTCTGCTTTAAAAGCATCCACAGTAAAGTAGTGCCCAAACTAAATCAATGACTAATGTTAGTTATGGCAGTAGGAATAGAAATAACTCAAAGAGGTGCAGGGCCACGGATTTCACCCGGGGCAAACAATGACCTTGGATGAACTGGTGTTGTACAGTGTGCTAAATTACATCATGCATATCAGACATTAATGTGGATGAATGGGGATGGACTGAGTGCATGTTATGGACAACAGAAAAATACAAATGAAGAAGAACTGGGTTACTACCCTCTACCACACACACATGAATGCACTCACGCGCACATACACACGCATGCACACACACACACACGCATGCGCACGCACACACACACACACACACACACACACACACACACACACACACACACACATTTGTAGACCTATACTTGTAAGGACATTGTATTGATTTACATTCATTGTGTAGTCTTTACTGAACCCTAACCATAATCAAATCATGCCTAACCTTAACGTTTACCCTAACTGTAACCGCACCCTAACCTTAACCAATTAGCTGTGTTAGGACCACCCAAACTGTTCTCAGAACCTCAAATGACCTCAGAACTAGTTGGTTCTCACGAATGTAGCTATACAAGCCCACACAAACACACACACACACACACACACACAGTCACTCATGCAAGCACACCCCAAGGAGCACCTTAAGGTGTGCCCATAAACTCCTCTCATTCTGTACTCTGTTTAATGCCAGGGATGGTGGTTGGTAAGAGGACAAATTGAATGATCTCAGGGGCTTCCCTTTATAACAGGAAGCAGAATCTGATTGGCTCTGCCTGTGGTGCGGTGGGCGGTCATGCTCACTGGCACTTGTTGAACACAAAGCAAGCAGAGCATGAAACATCCCTTTAAAACTGACGAATAGTTTTCATCTCTATTCAGCCATCCTCCTTGATTAAAGATACATGAAACTCGTGAACAATCAGCTCTCTCCAGTGTAGCCAATTCTCCTCAGGTAAGACAAGAAATATAATGCTTTATTTGCACCTTAAATGGTTCAAAATTCAATCTTCGTTTCTTTTGTTTTCTTCTAAACGATGATGAAGCGCAGGTTTGATACCCTGTTTTGCAGGACGTGCCATAAGTGAACATGGAGGGTCCAGAGTGGTTTATCTTCTTCTGAAAAGCACAGCCTATTTAAGCAAGTGAATAAAACATTAATATTGAATGAATTATTTAATGGCCTTAACATCTCATTAGAAAGAAACTGCATGTTTAACAGCCAATTGATTGTTTGTATCACTGGGAAACGTGTTAAGGAAACTGATTGAAAACTGATCAATGATCCTCCGTTTAAAGGCATGTTTTATGCCTCCTGTTTTCTGTTCAGCAGTCAGCACTGATGCACCTGTGTAAGATTCCTGCTTCAGTCAGACTTTAATGAAGAACCCCGTCAGTGTGCAGTACTGACAGAGGGCTGAGTCAGTGAGATCCAGTTACACCAGAGAGGAAGCCTTTTGTTTTATAATTCTCTTTCAGTTATTCTCTCTCTCTCTCTCTCTCTCTCTCTCTCTCTCTCACTCGCTCTCCCTCTCTCTTTAAACATCCTAACACTCAAGAAAATGTACTCTCTTTTCTTTACTCATCTCCTACCTAAAAGACGAGAGGAGTGGAGTAAATGAGGGTGCGGTTAGTGAGTATTGAGACACTCTATCTCCTTCCCTCTCTCGCTCCTGGGTTGGGGATGGGGTCAGTAGATGTCCAGCCACTGAAGTTAGCTTGACTGTACACTGTTGGCTGCTCCGCTAGCAGTTAGCATGGAGACAGACAGTCCTTCAGATGATTAAGTGGGATTTACAAGTGTAGCCATTGGGGCCCTTGACCAAGGTGCTTAACCCCGCATTGTACCAGGTGGGATTGGCCTCTCCTGGGTTGAGTCAACTATAGTAACGCTTTCTGGATAAATGCATTATCTAACAAATGCTAATGTGACAGGTCATGTAACCCACTGAATTTTTATCTATTCCATGCAAACCTGACATCATGTCTGTTCTGCCCAATTCTTTAGTCTTAACTACTCCTCCAGTTCGGACAACCCCTTCCATCACCGGAAAGTGGTCTATAAAATTTTTCACCTCCTTAAGGGTACGCACACACAAATTTATGTAGCTATACTTGTGAGGGCATTATATTGACTTAAATTCACTCTTAGCAGCCTTTCCCAAACCCTAACCATCATTAAATTATGCCTAATCCTAACCTTAAACTAACCTTAACTGTAACCATGACCATAACTTTAACCAGTTAGTAGTAATCCTCCTGAATCCTCTATGACGGCCACCCAAAATGTCCTCACAACCCTGAATGTCCTCACAACATTGTGGTCTCTCAAGAGTGGGTTCTCACATGTATGGCTATTCAAGCCCACATATACATGCAAATACACTCACGTACATGTCCACGCATGCAGTCTCGGCGACGCCGCAGCCCGGACACGAGATCCCAATATCGTCTCCAAGCAGTCAAAAGGTCTCAGACTGTACAATGCATAACGCAAAGCACAGCTTGGTACAGCGAGATTTGATGAAGTCTGTGGATTAAAAAGTCTTAAGAAACCATAAGGCCATAAAAAATAAAGAGTAAATCCATCACATTTTATGGTGGTGCTGCACATGTTGGGGAATAGTGCCATGTTAATGATGGAAATAACAGCTGTACACGGAGATAAGGCAGAAGGGGGCATTAACATAGGGGATTATGGGTAAAGTCCTTGATTTAGACCCTTTCTTAGGGAGTTGATCCCTCGTGAATAACAGTTAAATTAATTAGCTGGAGGGAAAATCAGCGCTTATGCTTTCAATTATAACTGGATGTAGAACAAACGTGTGCATGTACACACACACACGCACACACACATGCACACGCGCATAAAAACTCATATATATACACACACAGTCACGCAGGTGCGCGCGCACACACATACACACTCACACATAAAAACTCACATATACACGTATGCCCATGCAGGCGTGTATACACACACACACACACACACACACACACATTCCAGATATACGCTGACCTGGCTTTGAAGAGTCCCATTATCTGTAGTGAGAGGGGGTGAGAGATTTACAGTGATGAATTTAACGACGTGTGCCGGGAATTACTCACTCCCCACAGGCTCTCTCTCGCTCTCAGAAATTCTCTCTTCACCGACAACACGCTCTTCTGAAAACCCTCTGTTTTTATTTGATTTAAAAAACAAAGTAAGCTCAACACAGCATTGTCAGCACCAATGGGAACAAGTGTTGCAGTTTGTTTTCTGGCCTGATCGCCCCCTAGTAGTGGAACGTCTGATAACAGGTTATTTGAACCCCTGCACATAAGGTTGAGGTAACACCGTTATGCACTCGCCATGAGAGCTGTTACGAGATGTCTGTACAGACACATTCCAGTTATGTCGAGTGTCGTAAAAATGTCACCACAGTTACCTGCTGTGACATTTACCAGTTGCAGTAGGACACTGCTTCATAATCTGACGTAGTAAATTCATTGTGCGCTTTTGTGATTGCTCTTATTTCATGTGTATTACAGTGTTAAGTTATGTCAGGCTTTTGCAGATTTGTTTGAGTGAAGTTTACCAAAGGCCTGGACTTCGAGAAGAAGACTCTGGTAGCCTGGTATATCTCCACATGCCTTAAACAGAGGAACAGAGAGAAAACCAGCACAAAAGATGCACATAATTTAGGTTTATTGTGGAACTGAAAGATGGGTTATGGTTTTAGATGTTCATCTCCCAGATTAATTATTTGCATTTTGTTATTTGTTGTGTATTCATTATTACCCCGCCCCACCCGAAGGGTGAGGGCAAGGGGTATTGTTTTTGGTTCGGTTTGTTTCTGTGCTTGTGTGTTTGCGTGTTTGTGCGTTTGTTTCTGTGTTTGTTTGTTAACACTCTAGCGGCAAAACTAATGGCCAGATTCACCCCAAATTCAGTATAGGGATTGCCACTGACCCAGAATAGATCCCTATTGAATTTCGTACAAGTAGGTAAAAGTATGTGCGAGGGGCGGGGTTTGTTGTGCCTGGCACCACTTGTATTTCAATCTGTTATGACTTTGTTATCTGTTTTCTGTTTGTTATGCATGCATATGGGTCAGGATCACGAAACAGGTATCGGGGTGTCACTGCTAAACTTACAGTGGCATGATGTCAGCCTCTGACTGTTAAACGCATTATTGCTTATAACCTGTTCCTGTTTAAGATCATCTGATTAATAATAAAACAATTTATTCACTGAATAGTGAGGACCAATATATCACCCTGTAATGATTAAGAAATTATTAAGAAATGACAGACATCATCAATGGGCGACATCGACAAAGTATTTAATAGTGATATTGTAGAGATGGGGGAAATAATTAATTAATCCTATACTTTCTCTGAATTCCATCTCCTGTTTTCACAATTTTTTTTTTTTTTTGCCAGCAGTGCAACCCAATTTTTTTTTTTAGATTGCACTTAAACAAAATATTTTAAGTGTTCAAAAGAGGAGGCCATACATGAGCAGGGAAGGACAGTTGCACAGTTGTTGTTGCAAGTAAAAAAATCTGTAATTTTAATATAATTCTGGAATTTTATTTGGTCAGCAACTCTTCAATTCTGATGTGTGTCCCCTATTTTTTGTAAAAAAAAAAAAAAAAATGCATTTCATATGGGAAACATCCTCTTCAGCTTATTAAATCCTGGGCTAATAGAAAGTTTGTGCAAAAAGAATTTATCATTGACGTGGATAGGAAAATGCCTGATAACTAGTCTATGTAATGCAATCTACAATAATGCCCCTAAAAACAAATTGGTCATTAATTCTACCAATTAGTCTTAGCAAGAGAGCTAATTAATGTTTGGTTGATAATTAGGAAAAGTAAATGAGAACTTCTTAGGAGTAACTGGGCATTATAGGGGGAAGTTACTAAAGAGTTTTTATACCTCTGACAACAAATCATTGAAGGTCTTGGGTATATTCTCACATACAAAATGTGCGAATTTTGCCTAAACCAAGGTTTTGAAGGCCAAAATAACCAAGAAAAATTAGAGATGTATAAAAGAATTGTTTTCCAAGTTCCTCCCAATTTGCTTTGTCCATTTATCAAATTTTCAAAGAAATAAAATCAAATGTGAACACTTCCTGGACCAAAGACATAAAGGTCACTGGTTGTAATAATAATAATAATAATAATAATAAATTTTAGTTATCGGCGCCTTTCGTGGCACTCGAGGACACCTGACATGTAGAAATAATAAAAGAAACAACAACAATGGACAGAGTAAAAAACAACCACACATAAATACAAAATACAACAGACTATAAAAGCAGTGGGTACTGAAAAATCACATGTAAGCCAGTCTAAAGAGGTGAGTTTTTAAACGGGATTTGAAAGTTTCGAGAGAATCAATGTCACGGATGGATTGCGGTAAAGAATTCCAGAGTCAGGGGGCTGCATAGCTGGAGGCTCTGAACCCCATGGAAGATAGCCAAGCAGGAGGTGTGGTAAGGAGCGTGGAGGAGGAAGAGCAGAGAGTGCGGGTGGGTGTGTAGCGGTTGAGGGTGGGTGTGTAGCGGTTGAGGAGATCAGAGAGGTAAGGAGGTGAAGAGCGGAGAGTGCAGGTGGGTGTGTAGCGGTTGAGGAGATCAGAGAGGTAAGGAGGTGAAGAGCGGAGAGTGCGGGTGGGTGTGTGGTGGTTGAGGAGATCAGAGAGGTAAGGAGGCGAAGAGCGGAGAGTGCGGGTGGGTGTGTGGTGGTTGAGGAGATCAGAGAGGTAAGGAGGTGAAGAGTGGAGAGTGCGGGTGGGGTCTGTAGTGGTTGAGGAGATCAGAGAGGTAAGGAGGTGAAGAGATCAGGTGGGGAGTGGTGAAGGAGATCAGGAGAGGTAGGAGGTGGGGTGTGTGGTGGGTTGAGGTTGAGGAGATCGGGTGGGTGTGGTGGTTGAGGAGATCAGAGAGGTAAGGAGGTGAAGAGCGGAGAGTGCGGGTGGGTGTGTAGTGGTTGAGGAGATCAGAGAGGTAAGGAGGGAGGTGAAGAGTGGTTGAGGAGATCAGAGAGGTAAGGAGGTGAAGAGCGGAGGTCGGGTGGGTGTGTGGTGGTTGAGGAGATCAGAGAGGTAAGGAGGTGAAGAGCGGAGAGTGCGGGTGGGTGTGTAGGTGGTTGAGGAGATCAGAGAGGTAAGCGGGAGGTGAAGAGCGGAGAGTGCGGGTGGGTGTGTGGTGGTTGAGGAGATCAGAGAGGTAAGGAGGTGAACGAGACAAGATGTGACAAGTGCATTGACCAGGATAGCTGTGCTATTAGGGGTGATAGACGGACAGAGACGGTTAATATTGCGTAAGTGGAAATATGCAGGCCGAGTGATGTTATTGATGTTGTAATATATTATTATTGATGATATGTAATATAAGTGTGCACCATTACCATGCCAATAAAGCTTTCTTGAATTGAATTGAGACAGAGAAAGAGAGAGAGACACACACGAAGAGAGGCAGACAGACCCATATTGGCAGTGTCTCTTGCAAAATTCACCACAGGCTGCTAAAATATGGTGAATAACTGGGCTAAGTGCTCGCTGTTCCTGGCAGGGAGGCTTCTGCAGATCTCCAGTCTCACAGCTCTCCTCCGGACTCCGTGTGGAATCGGCCTGGAGATGAATCCCCATCCATCAGGCTTTCATGACTATTTTAGCAGGGGTTTGAGCGATGATCATGAGACTCCGGGATATGTGATAAAAAATTCTTTTCAAAAATGTTTAAAAAGGGTTTTATTTTTTAACAGCCTGCATTTTTAATA
This sequence comes from Gymnothorax javanicus, assembly GCA_029692085.1. Classification (NCBI taxonomy): domain Eukaryota; kingdom Metazoa; phylum Chordata; class Actinopteri; order Anguilliformes; family Muraenidae; genus Gymnothorax; species Gymnothorax javanicus. The sequence goes on along the minus strand of CM056204.1, from coordinate 2,123,420 downwards.
GGAACACAGTGCTCTGGAGCTGTGAACCATAGCAGTTGTGTGATCTGAGGTGTCAGGAACTGAAATCTCTACCACATGTCATACTGTATCTTTACCTCTCTCTCTCTCTCTCTCTTTCCCTCTCTCTCTCTCTCTCTCTCTCTCTCTCTCATCCTGGAGACTCTGAATGGTTCAGGGCATTTGATAACACTTAACTTGAACCCCCGGGCAGAGAGAGGGAGTGAGAGAGTAGAGAGATAAACAGGAGGAGTGCACAGTGAGAGATAAAGAAATGAAACTAAGGCATTTCAGTTCTGGACACATTCTTTTATGGTTCTGTTATATTCTCCTTTATTAATTTCATATTAATATCTAGGGTAGCAGTTTAGCCTCTGACATTTGAAAGAAGAGATCTGTCATAAAAAAAATTGAACAAGTTGGAAAGATCAAACACTCTGGCACCTGTAGTGTGCATTTCCAATAAATTGCGCTAGAGTTGGAAATTTTAAAGTAAGGGCCGACCTTTCCTTCATTGGATTGTTTGCCTGTGTTCTGCATGGACTCTCTTTTACCAGCCTGTGTCTCGTTTATGCGACGTGAGCTATGCCACCTCGCATAAGCTGCCCTGAAGCACTCACACTGATCAGGACACTAGTACTCCGGGAATTACAAATCCATTCAGTGTTTACCTACCAACTGCCTGTTATCCCAAGGTCATTACCTACTGAATACCAGGCCTGAGGTCTGATCAATGACTCTGATAAGGTTTCAGCTTTTCCAGTCAATTACCTACCCCTGCACTCTGATCTCCTCGTGATCCAATGCCTATGATGTTAATAATCTAACACTGGCCTCTGTGATCTGAGCTCTTACATTGATCAGACTTCAAGCATTCTAGGCACATGAAAGAGCTGCGCTGTGGATTATGGGTAATAATTCTACAAAGCAGGGCTTAGCCTGTTATCAGCTGGAACATATGAATGGAAGACGATTGGGAGCTTCATTACGGATGCAACTTAAACACTGATAATGGCAATTATAATCTTATTATGCCCATTTTTTATTATTGATTAATTTTCTGTTGATTCCACAGGCATTGCAAATCGATTACCTACCCACTTTGATCTCCCCCTGCTGAACTTCAATAAAATAGTGAAGTGATGACATCACGCTGGTGTTGGAAGTAAAAGTTTCCATTCATTTTACACATTGACTTTTTTAACTAGTCTCTTTTTAATCACCTCCCGTTGTTTTTTAAGCATCCGTCGATTTTGAGATTTTGCGTCATATTTCCAAGTAACAACAAATATAATTTTTCTTGACCGGAGTCTGCTATAATTCAAATTGTTTTAACTTTTCACCACAATACCAATCCTCTTTGTAGTCAAAAAACTGCACGTCTCTTGATCTTCCTGATTCCCGAGTTGAATGAGTTCATAACACGTTAGAAATTTCCAGCACCTTGCCATAGCCATTTGTTTGCTTAATTAGTTAGCCACACTATGTTCTGTCTGGTCGTGCTTTCCTTGTGTGACAGTTGAAGGGCCCTGTCACTAGAAATGCCTTCTAATAAGTACGCGCCCTGGCTACCTAAGCCAACAAGCCTGGCTCTTCTAGGCTAGTGAACAAGCTAGCTAGCTATTTTGCTAGCTTAGCTAGTTATTTTTAGTGAATAATCATGCTAGCTAGCTTGCTAAATAACAGTAAGTGACAGCAAACAAACCATTTTCTGTTTTCTATCTATTTCGCCATGTGCACAAGATGTAATTGGCTAACTAGCTGGCTAGCTAGGTAGTTCGCTGGCATAGCTAGTCATATTGCACATAAATGCTTAGCTAGTTAGCTAAATGGCAAAATAATAGCTTTTTACTGTTATCCATTCCTTTCTAGGCATGTAGCTAGCTAGCTGATTGTGGCTTGCTGTTTAATAACCAGTGGCGGTCCGTCGGCAGTAAGAAAGGCCTTCAGAAACCTTGCCCTTCAACGCCCATTAACCCAAACCTCTCGCAGTTTACTTTTCCCGATCAGCAACAGTTGCTCAGACAAATTGGTAGGACCGGCGACAGTATAATTTATTTTTGATAGCATTGTTATACATTGCACCACAAAATTATGAGGCGTTTTCTACTGTACAAAAATGACGATGTACAATGTGATTATGCCTTCATAATTTCTGTGCTCTTTTAGCTTGTGAAACAGCGCAGATTTGCTTAGTTTGCGAGGCTCATTAAGCAATGAACCACGAGAAGCCGTTCTATATCTTGAATGTGGTGGCGCTAAAGGGCGTTGTTAGGCACGATACCCAGCTGAGTGATGGCGAAAATAAATGCTGCAGAGTCAGCGGAAGTTTTGGATTTTTTGCATTTATGTTGCAGTTGCCGTCCTTACGATGCCATATCAATAATATAAATGTAGGCAATAGGCATTCAGTTTTTTCATTATCATTTCTTATTTTAGGCCATGGATTGTTCTTGGTTGTTCAGTCGATAAATTGTTTGATTGTTAATAAGGCGAACTTGAACGAGAACAGCTTGAGCTCAATTGAGCGGTAAAGGGTGAGGTTACTGAAGGCCTTCTGAATATCTGACGGCACGCCGCTGGTAATAACGGTTGCATGGAGATAGCCAACAGCAATTTAGGTCACTGCTTGGCTTCTGTCAAGTTAAATTAAGGGCGTTTGCTGAAACTGTGGTACCCCATTGGCCGGGAAGAAATCACGGGGTACTCGCCCGTTTGTGGAGAGGATTTGTAGTTCGTAAAAGTGCACTTCAAACTGGACTACAAGTGCAAAAGCATATCATTTTTGGCAATAAACAACAAATTTGATGTGATCATTTGCATCCGTATACCCCGTAGGCTGATCTTTGAGCGAGCAGGCTCAAAAAATTAGTACGAGTTCGAGCAATGCTGGAAAGCGTACTAACCCCATTATAAATTTCCATTGGGATTTTACTTCCGACACCAGAGGCTAAGTAACTGTGACATCATCACTTCACTACTCTGTGCTGATCTCCTGTGATCCACACGGCATTACAAAGCCATTACCTACCAGCACTCTGATCTCCTATTGTTCTGCACCTCTAAAAACCAAACGCTTCCCCACCAGCTGGTCTCCAGATTTGATCCAGAACATTCCCTCTGTCACTCACATATGAAATAACAGGGAGAGAGAACCTTCCTGTTGAATTAGAATCGTAAGATTCCTCATTAATTCTGCACCCTGTAATTAGGTCTGGCATAACTACAGGGAAGGCTATCACGATGCTCTCTGAAACTGATGACTTTGGGCTAGAAATAACCACGGTATTAGTTATAACTGGGACAGCTGGTTCATCTCCTATTGTATTTTGTCATGTCTGCCAAATACAGCTAGCACCATAATTCATTGGACACTGATACATTTTTTTATTTTGGTTCAGTCCTCTAGCACTTTGAGTTTGAACGGATGCAATGCCAGTGAGGTTGAACTGCTGACTGTCTGCGTTCATTTGAGGGTGTTTTCAACCATATTGAAAGAGCCGTTTAGAAATGACAGCACCTTTTGTACAAAGTCCCCCTCATTTTAGAGCACATCAAAACTTATTGGACAGTTTACTCTATGTAGAATAAAAAAGCAATTTTTGACATATTATTGAATATCCTTTGCTTGTACTGACTGCTTGAGGTCTGTGACACACAGGCATCAGCAGACGTTGGGTATCTTCCCTGGTGATGCTCTGCCAGGCCTGTACTGCAGCCATCTTTACTTCCTGCTTGTCTCAGGGGCTTTTTGCCTGCAGTCTCTTCTCCAGGATGTAAAATGCATGTTCAGCTGGATTCAGATCCAGTGATTGACTCTGCAAACAGAACCAGAATAACAAAATAAGTGTCCTAGTCCAATGAATCATGGTGCTCCCCATATAGTGCATCAAAGGGCTCTGTCTTGAGTTTTTTTTTCCCCCAAAGATGCACATCTGCTCCCGGACAGGAAATTTCCTTCCAGCTGGTGGGACCTTGGGACTCATTCCGAATACTCTCTTCTCTTGGGTCTAGTCAGACATATCCGGGTATTTTTAAAAATGCGGTTTTTCCTCCATCACTTTCCAAAAAAATCTCCATCCACACAAGATGCAAGAACGCAAAACACAGTCAAGAGCATGGCAAACCAACAGGTGGCGACGATGTCATTGAATGTAAGACAATGTAGGCAAATCAAAAGCCTTAAAAGCTCACTATAAGACACTTTGATGGCACCAGCGAAAGACTATGTTTTCCCTGTCCTCACGCAAAGAGTGAAAACAGTCTCCGGAGATTTTCACCTGGAAAGCATCTCCCGAATTTCCATTTTCTGTTAGCGAAAGCGCAGGTTGCATGTGGATGAAAAGCCAAAGCGCTCATAAAATCCTATGTTTTCAATAATACCCGCGTATCTGCAGACAGGACCTCAGCCAGTCGTCCTTCCTCCGACCGTTCCTTACAGTTACCTCCACCCATCCTGAAGACGCGAGAAAAGCAAGAAGGAGATCAAAGAAACGCTAATTAGCTGAGGGTAATGTCCGTGCTCCTTCAAATACATTTACAGATGTGGCAGATGTACTGAGGTGAATTCATTGGTGCGCATTCATAAGTCACGCATCCTAAAAAATATACACTTCTGCACATTATGGAAAAGGTCCTTGCTAAAGTCAGTTTGTTCTCAGAGGAAATATTGATCCCTTTCTCCTGAATCATTTTACATGTTGGCGCTACCTTAACCCTTTAACTGCCTCAACCTTTTGGTAGAGCACATTTTAAGTCCCTGTATTTTGCACTTGAGCACAGTGTTCAACATTACCTGACTTGAGCCGTCTCTAACGCTCAGTTGAGGTATGTATGCTGAAAAAGTGCAGTCAGTTAAGTTCAACCCATCCTTCAGTCAGATACGGTGACTGAAAATGTGCTCTACCTGAGGTCGAGCAGGGAGTTACAGGGTTAATGATGGCAGACCTCGATTGATTTTCCGCGAAGGGAAGGAAGTGAGTAAACTGAGCGATTGGAGCGAGTCCGGACATTCGCTCGCCGCGCAGCGGAGTGCAGGAGCCATGGGAGTCCGGGAGGAGAGGATGAGGAAGATTATTGACCTCATCTTCCTCCTCCTGCCTCCGACTCCCGCTAGTTTTCTTTTGCTGCGGATCGATCACTTCCCCCGCCTGGTGTAACCATGACAGTTCTGGGGTTTCTATTTTCCAGTACACACAGGGGAGAGGTGTGTGTGTGTGTGTGTGTGTGTGTGAGAGAGAGAGAGAGAGAGAGAGAGAGAGAAACCAGTGTGGAGAGAGGGATGGAGAGAGGTAGAGAGAACTGAAGGATAGTGAGTGTAAGAGTGGAGAGAGGGACAGAGGGAGAGAGTGTGTGAGGAGTGGGATGGAGTGTTGGGACAGGGGAAGGGAGAGAGAGAGAAAGGGGGAAGAAGGAAGAGAGAAGAGCTGCAGGAAATGGCCAAGGAGGATTGTAAGAGAGGGACCAGTGCTGGTGCTGGAGGGGATTATTGATCCATTCTGCTGCAGCTGATTCTCTCAGTCTGTTTGTTTATATCTCTGTTGCTCATTTCAGTTTCTATCTATCTATCTATCTATCTATCTATCTATCTATCCTTTGAGCATGAAACATCTTTTTTATCCAATAAACATCAACATCATCGTCATCATCATGTATTTAAACATTATGTCATCATATAATGCCAAGGAAGTGGAGATATAAAAATGTATTACGATTGAAACATGCTTATCAGAACCAGGCCCGATCAAACGCAGACACCCCTGATAAAATCCGGCGGATGGTCCCCCGGTGGCCTGGAGTCCTGCCCAGCAGCGCCGTGCCTGTTTTGGTTTTGAAGATCTGAGAGGGGCAGATAGCGGTGTTCAGTGGGAAGTGTTCCTGGCGGATCAGATGTCGGTTTTGTGGGCGGTGAAGGTCACGGCATTCAATGTTGGTTTTTAAGGTGTCTGCGGCAGAGAGGAGGTCTGCTTTTCAGCATCAGAGGGAGTCTGGCGAGGTGTGCGATTTTAAACCTTTCAGGTGTACCTTAAATTACATTTCAGTTATTTTAGATTATCCCTTTATTTAAAGCGACGTGCAGCTGATTATATTCAGCAAGGGCCTAACCCCCTCCCCTCCCTCCCCCCCCTCGCCCAGAAAGAGGCACTGATCTTATTGTGGCAACACTGCGCCTTGAACTAGAGTCCCTTTATACAGAGAGTTACGACAAGTCAAGAAGAGGAGCCATTTTGTTTCCATCGCGTGAAACCTAACCATTTCACACAATGTAAATCATTTGATTTAGTTACTCTTTTCTCAGAAGGGAATCGTTTTATTTTTGGGGGAAAAAACAATTGTCCACCTAGCTGTGGTTTTAACCCTTTGAGCGCCGAATACATTTTCAAGGAATTAAAAATGTAGTTATCCTGAGCTGTTGAAAACCTATCATGTGATAGGTTTTCAACAACATCTGACTTCCCACGGCGCTGAAAGGGTTAACACTCATAAGAGGATGCGTTCCAAATGAGCCCGCTCTTCACAGGGTCAAGGTGTCTACGCCGAAGCTTTCCTTAAAAACGGAGAAGAGGACCTACACCTGTCTCTTTTTTTATGGTAATCAGTGGATGATGTGGCGTAACATACAGCGCCATCTACGGGTAGTTGAACAATAACGCCAAAGGCTGCAGCTCCTGTGACTTACTGCAGATGCAAATACGGACAAATTAGAGCTGTCAGTCTCTCCTTTGAATTAACGTTCATTGTTTTCAAATCCAATGTGTTAGAGCACAGAGCCAAAAGAAATTGTGTTACAGTCCGAGTCCGTACTCTGCACTGTGAGAGGCGTCAGTCTTCATTTGGGTGTGTTAAATCTGAGCTCTGGAGCTCTGCACTTTCCCAATTCTGTCGTGTAAGTGGCCGCGCCCTCGGTCTGCATGCCAAGTGTCCCAGAATGCCTTTCTTCCCCGCGCTCAGAGGCCGGATCGGTGTCCGGACCGCTTACACAGCTCAGAGACGGCTGCAGCAGCTCACGCCTCCCTGTAATGAACGGGATTGGTCAGTAATCAGGGGGGAAACGGTGGAGCATAAATCACGCAATCGGCCCGGCGCCCCGGCCGTGCACTGGCTGCAGCCCGATAGCAAACGTGCAGGCTTGCAGAGTGAGCACCATTTATCAATTTACCAACAGGATTTAGGAGGTGGGGGGTTGTGTGTGTGTGTGTGTCTGTGTCTGTGTGTGTGTGTGTGTGTGTGTGTACACATGTGCGTGCGGTGTGCGAGCGTATACTGTATCAATGTACTTTGAAATGTACTTTATTGCGAAAAGATGCCATTTTGTGGACATATAAGCAGGTGCACGTTTCTATGTGTGCGTGTATGTGGGTCTGTCTGTCTTTTGTTTTCTTTTAATGGGTGTGCGTGTGCACGCGTACATGCAGTATGTTTGTCTGTGTTTGCATGTTGTTGTAAGCATGCATTGTTTGTGCATGTGTGTGTTTATGCGAGCGTGCTTGCTTGCTTGTGCAAGTGTTCATGCATGTTTGTGTATGTGTGTGTTTGTGTGCTTGTGCATGCATGTTTCTGTGTGAGTGTGTTGTTATGACTGCATGTTTTCAGTAGCATGCGTGCTTGCATGTACGTTTGTGCTGGTGCATTTATATGTATGTGTGGACAGCAGCATATTGAGACAGGTGCAGTATACAAGCCCTCAAAGCATATTGAGTAGAGTGGACTCTGCAGCTAAACGCTCAGAATCTGCTCCACAAATAGCCATATATATATATATATATATATATATATATTTAGTGATAGTTGTGCAACCTCAATTCAATTTTTTGTGCTGGCTGAATTCAAATGGAATTGACCCTCAACAGTGATGGAAAATTCTGCGCAGGTTCAAATATTTTAAAATGAAGGTGAGCAATGAAGTTATAGAATGGCTGATATTGTAAACAATGGTGCTTCAGAAATCCCCTGTGATTTAATAGGAGGAGTGGCCTGTAGAGGAGTGGCTAAGATGTTTAACTGTGACTTTGGGTGATTGAGGTTCAAACTGCAATATAGCGACAGTGAGATCTGGATCTGTGGAGATTTGCCTCTGCTGAGCCTAATCAGTTGTGAGTGACTTTGGATGAAAGAGTGATTACATAACGGCAATTATAGCTGTTCTACAATAGTTCTACCAATATCAGTTTACGTTGCTGCATAGAGTAGCTTTTGATCGGTTTCCTTTAACCTGCTGGGGTTTGCCGATAGCCTGGTGATGTCACTGCTGTCCCAGCAGGGGGGATGAATTGATTTGGCAGCCTGTTCCATGGTGATATACAAGCCTTGGAGAGGCTATCTACGCATGAAATGAGATCGAGTGAAGCGACCTCTCCGAGAAGCCTTGTAAAAGCAATTTCGACTCCTGTTAACTGCTGAAGTGGAGGGCAATCATCAGATAACTTAATCTGGGACATTTATTTAGAGAGCTCAGAGAGCAGTGTTTGGCCCCAGCTGTGCAGTGAGCAGAAACCTCCGGCCAGCACTCTGTACCTGCAGTCATACGGTGAACAGAAATCTCAGGCCAGCATTCTGTACCTGCAGTCATACGGTGAACAGAAATCTCAGGCCAGCACTCTGTACCTACAGTCATACGGTGAACAGAAAGATCAGGCCAGCACTCTGTACCTACAGTCATACAGTGAACAGAAATATCAGGCCAGCACTCTGTACCTACAGTCATACGGTGAACAGAAATCTCAGGCCAGCACTCTGTACCTACAGTCATACGGTGAGCAGACAGATTAGCCCAGCACTCTGTAGCTATCAGTCATACGGTGAACAGAAAAATCAGACCAGCATTATGTATCCTCAGTCATACGGTGAACAGACAGATTAGGCCAGCACTCTGTTGCTCCATCATGCGGTGAATAGAAAGATCAGGCCTTTGTTTCAACCCTCGTCATACGGAGCGCCTGAGTTTTGTGGTGTTGAGGTGCGAGCTCATGAGTAGGTTCAGTCATGTGTCTCTACAAAAGGTGCTTAATTCAGCCATTTTGGGCAAGGTGGGACAAAGGTGGGGTTCAAGAGGAAGGGTGTCTCAGGGGTGTCTTAGAATTCAGTTATGAATTGTCCTAAAGGGATTCTTACAGCATACACTCACAAGACTCTCACACACAAAAACATACACCCAGAAACGTATGCTCACAATCACACACAAACATTCACCCACTCACACCAAATGCTCAAGCATTTACACATGCAAGTTTAGCCATGAATGTCCAGTCTCACACAGTTTTGCTCAATGAATGATACATATTTATTCACACACTCACTAATTTTTCTTGTGCATGCGTACTCAGCCAGAATGTATTGAGCACATTTATTCAAGTATGCACACCACACACACACCACACCCACACACGAACACACGCACACACACACACACACACACACACACACACACAGACAAACACACATGCAACGTTTACTCATGTCCTCTATCTCTGTCTCACACACACTTATGCGCAAACACTCTCACTAAGGCAAACACACTCTGTCATACGCACAACCACACATCTGCACTTATTCACATGCACAAGCTCACTCAGACACACACATTTGCTCACAAAACACACACACACACACACACACACACACACACACACACACTCAATCGCAAACACAACCTTTCCCCTTGAGCCTTATCTCTTTGATTGCTCTTCATATCTTGTTTACCGCGCGCGGTTGAGCTGCGGTCATGTGTGAGGGAAAGTGTAATAAATCACAGCTGCCCGCACAATGCAATCGGCGAGGCGGCTTTTTTCATCAGCTCGGCCGTCGAAACGTGGAGTCAGCGATTCGGCCAGGTCCTCCCAACCAGGGAACCTCTCACCTCACGGAAAATACGGCCCCCCCTTACCCCAGCATGGTCTGTACGAGTGGAAATATGGTGTAGAAATGATCGTGTTACGGTAAAGTACCGCAATTCGTTTTTTACCCTCAATCTCACTGTTAACCGACAGTCTCATGTAAGCCCATCGCCCAACCTCTGCTCTCCTCCTCTCCTGAGGCCACTGCCATGGAAACCCAGAGGAACCAGCCAATCAGACACCTACAATGGTGCACTTTCCTGTCATTTGTGGCGCATGTGCACTGCGAGGTCCGTAAGTGTCTGTACAGTCACATGATTTAAAATGGGCTGTAGTTCTGACTGAGTTCACCCTGCATGAATGCATGGATGGAAGGTGAAGCATCTTTAATTTTGATGCATGTACTGCAATACCAAGTGAACATGGTTTTGTATTGCGTTCTGTCCGAATGCTTGTGGATGAATGGGTCGTAATATTCAGTTTTAATACTGGCTATCCCAGTAAACCCACCTGATACATGTTCTGGAACCTCAGGGCTCTGCTGTTTGAACTTGAAACGTGTGTGTGTGTGTGTGTGTGTGTGTGTGTGTGTGTGCCTGTGGTGTGTGTGCGCGTGTATGTGCATATGGTTTTGCGCCTAAGCCTGTGCATTTTATGGCAATGCTCATGGTCATGGCGATAAATTGTTTTATTTTAATTATTGTGTCTATGTGAGTATTTTACAGCTTCGTGTATCTGAGTGTATGAGCGTGAGTGTTCTGTATGTGTGTATATTCATTTATATGTGCGCTTTATCAAGTATACTGACAATACTCTATGTAAGGCATTACGGATAATGAGCATGCCCTCCCACACGACGTGCATGCATTCAAATCCCAAAATAACGCGTGCACATGCGTGTTCCAGTGTGACACATTATGGACGTGGAGTCCTCGCTCGTTAGTAAGCATTCACGGAGCGAGCGCACATGAATAAGCCCCGCCCCCTTCCATGGTCACGATTGCGGATTAATTACAGCCTTCCACAGCAAAAAGGGGTTTAAAAACTCATTATGTGTTTGGGGAAACGCAAAAGCGAGAGAAAAAACGGGATGTGCTCATATGGGTCTTAGAACATTTTGTCTTTCCGTCCTTTTCTTGACAATGCGACTTAGAATAAATTAACTGCTTGGAGATTAACTGCGAGGAGGAGGGAACGGTTTGTCCTCTCTGTAGAAATTAAATTTTAAAAAACCGATCAGAATTTTTTTTTTTTTTTTTTTGCTTGCATAAATTCATCAGTTTGAGGAAATGACGCTCAAGATCTGAATGTGAACTGAAGTGTTTTTCTCAATAATTTCGTCTGCAGAGATTTTTTCTCTCTCTTACGAACAGCCCCACGCCATTCGTGATGCGCTAACCCCCTCCACTATCGGAAAGTACAATAATTTCTCGCTATTATCATTTTTTTGTGCCACTTCATCTTTTGCCCCCTTGAATGTTATCTGTTTGTGCGTGCGTGTGCTTTCAAATATGGGTGGTACATAGGGTTTTCCCCCCAAAGGAATAACCTAAATGTGCTAAGAAGTTGAAAAATGTGGGTACATGCTAATGCCTCGCAGTTATGAATAAAGTTTGGACCCAACCTCCAGAGCAAATAACTGCTTAAGTGGAGTCACTGCAGGGCGCACAGGTGTGTTTGAGGTGAGCGCAATGGACAGTGACGGAAATGCCTTTCTGGAGGACGAGGGGAACATTTTTTACGACCAAGAGATGCATCGGAATTCTCTAAAGAGCAAGGAAAAGAGGCATGAACCAGAAATCCTTCAGCTGGTAGCCATGAAAAGCAGCCGAAATGTCTATCTCATGAAGGAATGGAGGAAATGAGTTCACTTGTTGCATTCTTCCAACAAGGAAACGCAAGACCAACCTTGGAGGAGAGGAAAGATTGAATATGGACCACAGTCCTTTGCAGCTGGACCGATTGTATTCATCATTCTTATCCTGAAGTCGTTCGATAAATTGCAAAGGCAATCATCGCTATCAAGCTCGCAATGAATTGAAAGGAAGGAGTTCTCTTTCTTAAACATGTCTTGTGGTGACTTAGATCTCCTAAATATTCCTTGACCTGTGTGACTTTTTTTTATTGAGGTCAGGAAAAGGTGGAGAGGAAAGGAGAGAGGCCACCTGTTGAGAATTTGGATGCACCTAAGACTCAAAGAGCATAGAAAATCCTGGCATTGCACTAGTGGCTCAAAGAGATGATATTTGCCTGTGCAGTGCTCAATCCAAACAGACACAGTTAGCCCTCAACGGTGAATAAAGAAGCGGACTGTTTAGACGCAAACCATGGGTCGGACATGTTTGTATCTCCTATGAGTCTGAACACCTCTGACAAATCCAATACCTGGTACCCTTTGTAAAATAAGTATTTCATACAGGTGTTTAGGTGTCAAAAATAAGTGCTAAGAACACTCATGACTGTAAATCATGTAATAAACCGATCGCTCCTCGGGCTCTGAAATCAGCATCAATTCTGCACTGCCCCTCGGTCAGTCTCTGTGTTTCCTGATGGTTCCGTAACAAATCTAATGTGTAAGAGCAGCCTCTAACCCTTCTAGGTGCACATAAAGCTCTCGCTGGTGTTTTACTGCTCTTTAGAGATAAACAGAGCTGCTAATTTAGTTGGTGAGTTAAAAATGTTCTGTGACACAAAAACAGCATAAATTAGACCCCTAGTTCTGGGCTGTGTTTTAGTGGGTTTAAAGGGAAAAACATAATTTGTGTAAATGCAGTGTGTCACAATAGTCTATTCATCATGGCAATCAGTGTATTGATCTGTAATCAGTTCAGCGCATCGGTGAGCAAAAGTGGGCGGATTCTGCTACTGGTTTTTGTGCCAACTTCCACAATGAGAAAAAAAAAAAATTTTAATAAGCATTTTAGTCTTGTAATGACACAAGAAATCTTAATTTTTTCTGCTCAAGTAAAAAATATTACCTTTTCAAGCGATCACCACGAAAACAATAACTCTTTGAGTTTCTATTTTATTATTATAATTATCACTATTCCTCTCAATGTTTTACCTGCTTCTGCTCATGCAATTTAATTGATATCAACTCAAAACCTGGTTTCACTGATTAGTCCTGTGCCTGTATAGCAGGGGTGTCAAACTGGTCCGTAAAAGAGCCGAGGGGCTGCTGGTTTTCAATCCAACCGAGCAGAAGCACACCTGATTCGACTAATCAACTGTGCAGGCTGAGATTAGTTGATAAAATTAGTTGTATCAGGTGTGCTTCTACTCAGTTTGAATGAAAACCTGCAGCCCCTTGGCCCTTTCATGGACCAGTTTGACACCTATGCTGTATAGTATGAGAGTATTTTGTATTTTGAAAAATTATTCCATATTTACGTTACTACTTTTTCATATCTCTGGTTTATTTTTGGCTCTATTTGTTTCCAGGTTTGAAAATGTTGTGGTAGATTTGGAAACTGTTGCCGCCATAGCTTTGTATTTTCCAGGGGAAATCTCCTATTTTCTGTAACTGTTAAATTTTCCTTAAACATTTGCAAATCTTGTGCCAAACTTGACTTTAGTTGTTGGCTGCAATCTTTTCTCACTGAGGAAAAAATGGAAATTAGATTTTCGGGTTGCTGAAACACTTGTTAAGACTGACTTATCTTTTATTTATTATTTTTGCAGTGTAGTCTTTACTGTTTAATAAGCTGTTCCTAAGATTTTACCATTTGTTGTTCTAGCGCTGTACTTCTTGATAACACCGTGAATTGCGGCCAAAAAGACTATTCTCATGTTCCTCTGCGGCTGGAATGGACTTCTGTGATCGAATATGCAACTAAACCATTGGTAATGCACACAGCCAATCAGCATATTTCCATATTTCTCTGATGTGTGTGTGTGCCAATATCTGTTTACTTTGTCCGGGGCATGTACAGAGATGGTTTGTTAGCGCTGTACAAATGATAGTCCAGTGCTGATATAAAGATTATTGGGTTGATGTGGAATGGACATTTGTGCATACTGAGGAGTTGCAACACCATTACTTCCCTGGCTCTGAAAAAAATTGTTGTTAATCTGCTTGTTTCATACATTATTAATGCGTGTTTGTGCATGAAGAAGAAGGGGTGGTAAGACCATGTGTGGATGGAGGGAGGGAGGGAGGGAGAGAGAGGGAGTGGAAAGGCAATGAAGCCAAAGGCTCAGACTAGTTTTTCCTATTCAGTTCTTCTAGTTCACAAGAAGTTCAAGATTATTTTTTATCTGGTGCTTTAAACCCACGGTGCAGCCAGTGGAGTCATACCTATCCCTTCTTCCTCCCTATCTGATCTCTGATTGGGTGTACCAGCTTCCTTATCTGTCCATCATCCAGTGTCCCCTTCCTGGTTTCCCACCTCCCCTAAAATACTGAGGTATGGTTGTTTGTTTTAAAATGGCGGGAAGACACTCGTCCCATAGGGGACTGCAGAGAATGTGTAATTAGTTTAACTGACAGAGCCATTAAGCTAATTGTTTTGTCTCTGTGCGCTTACATCAATAACATGTAAAAAGCACTTGGGGAGCACATCACTAATGAGCGAGCGCTAACGACATGTTGATCCCAGCGCCAATTCATGTTGGAGCTCCAGTAGCAAAAATGAAAAAAAAACAGCCAGACTGAGTAAGCGTATGGCGAATCAAACGGGTTCAAATTGCATGTCCCATTTTGACCTTGGTGGAGGGTTGGGAGTGAAGACATTGATGGAGGAGAGGAACTCAAATAAACAGGGTTTGGATTTGCCAAGATTTCCATACTGTCCCTGATACACCAGCAGCCCAGAGCGGAGCCCATTCCAGCTCACTTAGATCCCCTCACGGACTGGAGGGAGGGAAGATGAAAGGAAAATTTGCCATCTCCAAAGATGGAACCATGATGCACCATCTGTCTATTTATTTAACAGCACCGTGTCCAAAATGTAATTCCACTGGCTCGTTCAGCATGCACGTGTGCGTTTGCGTGTGTGTTTGTGGGCAGGGCGGGATGTGGGGAATTAGAGTGATGGAATGAGAGGACAGAATTTATGGGGGAGTGGCTTAAAGCTCAACCAATGAGATAAAGGAGGAGGAGCACTTCAAGTTCCAAGTTCTCTGCCTAACTGTGGTCTCACGCAGAACAATCATTGGCCACAGATGGCTTCAGATCCCCGTCTTTAAAAGAGTGCCCATCCCCAGTCTGCTGTGGCGTCTGTCTTATGGCGACACTGAACTCTCTTCATCCCTTAATTTTAATTGCAACAGTGAAAATATGAGTGACAAAATTTGAAAGAATTTGCCGTGACTTAGTATTAATATCATAGATAGTGTACATCTGATGTTTACTTGCTTGTGTTATGGCCCCAATTTGTTATGGCGTCAATTTGTTATGGCCCCAATTCGTTATGGCGTCAATTTGTTATGGCCCCAATTTGTTATGGCGTAGCGGACAGCAAGGGATGACAGACAAAATTTTAAAACTTTAACAGATTTAATTAAGCAAACACTTTGAACTAATCTACAACCTACTCTACTGACCAAGATTGAAATAAAAAAAATGAGATATTTACAGTCCCTTGGTAATTGAGATGGGGCTGCTATGTTGCGATGTCCTGGGACAGGAAAATGCTCCAACACAGGCAAAAATCCACAAAAAGCTTCACAGGTCTTGAAAAGAGTGACAGGTCTGGTCAAATATATCCTTCCATAATTTCTCCTTGCAATTTCTCCTACTACTTTTCACTCTCAATTTTTCTCCTTATATACTCTTTTCCAGCCCCCTCCCACCTTCCAGACTTTTCTCCAATTCTCTGGGACATTCCCCTCTGAGGCATGCCCAGGACATGCCCCAAAACCTAGCTCCAGACTGGGCTTAACAAAAAAAATGTCAATACTGCCATCTGGTGGCTTTTTTTCCCCACATTTATTTTTATTTATTTATCCTTTATTTAACCAGGTAAAGACTCGTTGAGATTAAAAATCTCTTTTCCAAGAGTGACCTGGCCAAGACAGCAGCATGAAGCAATTTCAACAATAAAACCAACATTACAGCCAGACAAGTACAATCACACAGTATATATGAGCAACAAAAGTATGCAGTATAAAACATGAATCACGAATAAATTATACATTACACTTGGTATGAATAAAACTTGCCCACCTGCTGTGTAGACAGCTCTTTTGCCCAAGTCAATTAATTTTACTTTGGCATTTAAAACCACCGTATCTGGAGTGTCCAATCAGCAAGCTTTGTGCTAGCTCGGTCATGCTGCCATCTCACAAGAACACACACAGTTTGCGGTTCTCCTCCGAAAAGCGTCTGTTAGTCACCACGTTTTTACACACAAAGCTTCAAACCTCACGCATTGGAAACTCGAATATGCGCTAGCTTAAAATGCTACTGTCATGCACCCAGATGGCCAGCAGGAGGCGCAAGAGCAATGAACAATGCAAACCCATACTGACTATATCCCCCCCCATATCCCCGAGCAGCACTGAGCAAATCATGCTCTGCTCCGGCGAGAGGCTGCTGGCCGCAGTAGGCACTGGGATGGCCGGATTCGATCCAATGCCGTGGTGATTAATAGCTGTCCCAGCAACCTCACCCAAGTTTTGTTTTTAAAACAAACAAGGGAATAGTATTTGTTTTTTTTTTTTTGTTTTTTTTTTTGCATCTGGCTGTGAAAGATACCAAAACTGATAAACAAGTCATCATAATTTAATGTCAATTGAACTTAGGTTTGTTATTATTGATCTGAAAAAAGTCCCCAGACCTCTAAAACTGATTCAGATGGGTAAGTGTGGTGCCTGGCATGGTCTCTAACAGTGTAAGCATGTGACCGTGCACAGAAGCATAGCAACCAGGTAATTCTTTTAATCCCCAATGTTCTAAAATTTCTCCTTACATTTTTTCTTCAAATCTTTCAATCTCTCACCCTTCATGCTGATTGTTTGTTGTTGTCATGGGGACAAGATTTCAATGTTCCAGGATGTCAGGTGGGCAGGTATGGGGCGGGCACCTGAAATCTGTCACCTGCTGGGGTTACCATTTTGCTTTCTGTACATCTTCTGGCAGAAAAGATTAAGAAGGCATCCACAGCTGCGCCACATAAAGAGCGGGAACAATGTTGTGACCCTCGGGATTATTTCAGATTTTCTTGTTTGAACGCCGTGATTTGAGCTCGCGCGTTTTATGTCGGCAGAAGAAGCGGCCGGAGCGCAGCGTGATAAATCCGGCTGATGGAGGCGATTATAAATGCCTCATCAGAGCACAATAGCGACTGACCATCCTGGCGCATTGTGCACGGAGCGGCCGGGACTGCTGCTCTCCGCGCTATGCACTCAAGCCTTTGATTATGCGGAGATTAAAAGCCCAATTCGGGGGGTAATTATCGACATCAGCGATGAACACGCTCAACCGTAATTACTTGTTTCGTTTTTATTCTCGTGAGGTTGCTCGTACTTCTTTTTTTTTTTTTTAATATACCACCAAGGGTAATCTGTAGATTTTGTGGCAAACCGTGAGACCCCCCCCGCCAGACGGTAGTGCACTTTGGTTAATTATCGCATCACCATACCCTCTGACCTCTGAGTTCTAAAAAACAAGTAAAGCGCGCAGTGATTGCACACAATTTCCCCTCTCTTAGCGTTTCCTTTTCGCTGCAGTGAAGATATAACAGCTTGCAGTGTTAACAGGTTCTTGGTATTAATTTGCTTTTCTGTTTACCTTATGTTGCAGAGGAAAATATCAGTTGAGAGACAGACAGAAACAAAAAACTCCATCAGGGCTTAGGTGTTCAAACTGCTATTTCTATAAGCTGTGAGGTCAGCATTGCCATGGAAACGCTCCCGCTCAAGTTCTTCATCAAATGGGCTTTCCTGAAAAAGGCAAATGTCTCATCTTTCCTGTTTTTTTCTCATAATTTTGGACTCATTTCAAATTTGAATTGTAATTAACTTTATTAGAGGGCGTTAAATGGAGTTTGTGCCAGTTGGAGCCTTGAGAAGTGGAGATATGCTGTCAAGTGCATTACGGACCACTGGTTGTCTTTACCGGCCACCAATATTACCAGCACTAATGAAGACCTTTAAAAGCCAAGTGAAACCTCCTGTGGTCGGCTCGAGTGGAGACCTCTTTATTGGATCTCCACCAAAGCCCGCCTCCTTCTGGGTGGGATTATGCCTCATGCTGGTGATGGGATGTGTATCCATGGTAACCAGGAACCTGATTTCTTGGACTGATATGTCCAGTTCTCAGACTATATTTACATGTACAGTCTCTGGTCAAAGTATTAGATTGAAGAAATGGATGTAGTCTGCAAAAATTCACATCTAAACCCTGTTAAATCTGTTATTGACACTAGGTTGATGAGGATAGGGTAGAGTTGTTTGCAAAGAATCAATCTAACTTTTCATGTCATCTCAGATCTTCCTGTCGACCACATCTCCCCTACTTCAAATCTTTTTGAATTTCAAATATTTAAACTGTCTCTATGCATTTGACAAGTGTCCACAGACTGTATAGATTATGAGAAACAGCGACAGCATTAGTCACCATCAAGGGCACAATGTTAGATTAGGTTGATTGTGTTTGTGCAGATCAGCACTTATGAATGATTTTGTCTTTGTACCGCTCGTATTTAGCGGGAAAATTTGCAAGCAGTCCAAGTTAATCCTGCATTATGTAATGATTGCATTACCCACCACCCACTGCCCAGAGCGCTACCGCCATTGCGCTTCTGAAATGGGATTTCAGATGGTTCGAGGGCTTTTTTTGCGTAACAGGCTTTTGTTGTGTTTTTACGCTCCTCGAGCTGCATTACCCATCAGTGCTCTGTGTTGCTTGGGTGTAAGAGGCTGAACTTCAATCTGATTGGACAGTACTTTTTTGCCACACTCTTTATGTTTACCACAGTGAAGTGGAGTGATTCACACTTCCTGTAATGACCCCACGCTGTGATTGGATGGTTTGCATTTGGCTGAGGCAATTATAATGGAGATCAATAAGATGAAATGTCAAAATATAAACAGACTGGGGCGAGATACATGCTCACATCATGCACATACACAAGAGCGGACACACATAAACAAACACACACTCCAGCACATAGACATTCACACACACATCATCACATTCCATCATGGGCGCACACAAACACATTCTCCCTCACAGTACATCATCCACATACACACATGCACAGGCCATCGCACTCCATCACGCGTACAGTATATGCTCACACGTGCCATCACACTCCGTCAAACACGCTTACACACACACACATTTCCAACCATGCATGGCCTGAGCAAGAAACACAAACACACACACACACACACACCAAAACTCATGCATGCAAATGCAAATCACTGGGCATGCTCACTAAAATTTACAATTACAAACACACCCACACAAACACACATACACAGGTCAGCCCCACACACT
Source organism: Gymnothorax javanicus (assembly GCA_029692085.1). Classification (NCBI taxonomy): domain Eukaryota; kingdom Metazoa; phylum Chordata; class Actinopteri; order Anguilliformes; family Muraenidae; genus Gymnothorax; species Gymnothorax javanicus. The sequence continues at coordinate 2,104,145 of CM056204.1, read as the reverse complement.
GCACACACAAACGTGCACACAGTGCACTGCAACATACATTTTGTTCTGTAATGATGTTGCATTCTCAGATGTTTCTATACACAACCCCAATTCCGAAATTGTTGGGACGAAGTGTAAATTGTGAATAAAATCAAAATGCAATGACTTTCAGATCACATGAGCCAATATGTTATTTGAAATAGAACATAGATAACATTTCAAATGTTGAAACTGAGACATTTTACATTTTTATCCACAAAATGAGCTTATTTCAAATTTTCTCACTGCAACAGGTCTCAAAAAAGTTGGGACTCAGGAAAAAAAGGGCTGAAAAAGCAATTAATATATAGGAGAATCAGCTGAAAGAACATTTAGCAAGCAATTAAGTTGACTGGCATCAGGTGTGTAACATGATTGGCTATAAAAGGGATGTCTTAGAGATGCTGAGTCTCTCAGAAGTAAAGATGGCCAGAGGCTCTCCAACCTGTGAAGGCTTGTGTAAAAAAATTGTGGAATACTTTAAAAACAATGTTCCTCAACGTCTAATTACAAAGGCTTTGAAGGTCTCATCATCGACAGTGCATAACATCATCAAAAGATTCAGAGAAACTGGAAAAATCTCTGTGCGTAAGGGACAAGGCAAGACCTTTACTGGATGCCCGTGATCTTGGGCCCTCAGACGCCACTGCATCACTCACCAGCATGATTCTGTCATTAACATTACTAAATGGGCCCAGGAATACTAAGAAACCACTGTCTGTAAACAGAGTCCACCGTGCCATCCACAGATGCCACCTAAAACTCTATCATGTAAAAAGGAAGCCATTGTTGAGCATGATCCAAAAGCGCCACTGTGTTCTGTGGGCCAAGGCTCATTTAAAATGGACTGTAGCAAAGTGGCAAAGTGTCCTGTGGTCAGACAAGTCCAAATTTGACATTCCTGTTGGAAATCATGGGCGTCATGTCCTCCGGGCTAAAGAAGAGAAAGACCAGCCCTCCTGTTATCAGCGTTCAGTTCAAAAGCCAGCATCTCTGATGGTATGGGGATGCATTAGTGCATATGGTGTGGGATACTTGCATGTTTTAAAAACCACCATGAATGCTGAAAGGTATATAAAGGTTTTAGAGCAACATATGCTCCCCTCCAGACAACATCTATTCCAGGAAAGGCCTTGTGTATTTCAGCAGGACAATGCAAAACCACATACTGCAGCTATTACAACAGCATGGCTTCGTAGTAGAAGAGCCCGTGTGCTGAACTGGCCTGCCTGCAGTCCTGATCTTTCACCTATTGAGAACATTTGGCGCATAATTAAACGAAAAGTCCATCACAGGAGACCAAAAACTCTCCAGCAGCTCGAAGCCTGTATTAAACAAGGGTGGGATCAAATTCCAATGGCTAAACTCAAGAAACTTGTCTCCTCAATGCCCAGACTCCTCCACTCTGTGTTAAAAAGAAGAGGGGATGCAACACCATGGTAAACAGGCCCCTGTCCCAAGTTTTTTGAGACCTGTAGCAGCCATCAAATTTGAAATGAGCTTGTTTTGTGGATAAAATTGTAAAATTTCTCAATTTCAACATTTGCTATGTTATCTCTGTTCTATTGTGAATAAAATACTGGCTGGTGTGATTTGAAAGTCATTGTGTTTTGATTATATTCACAATTTATACTTTGTCCCAACTATTTTGGAATTGGGGTTGTATAATCCAAAAACACAAACGTGGAGCGAAAAAACTCGCCACATGTTTGGAAACGGATGACCCAGCACGGAAATGTCCTCATTAGTGCGGTTTCTGGTTCACTGTATGAGAAAATGCAGTATAATCGTCCACAGAGATTATGTAACCCCTGTCAGTCACGTCCGTACGCTACATATTCATCACAGAGAACGTGTCATCCCTTCCCTGCAGGGGAACGCATCATCTCTGTGGAGTATCGGCTGAATAATCGGCATAATGAAGGACGCTCGATCCATGAGCACGTCTAGAGAACACCACATACATGTGTACGCTAAAGCACATGGAGGAGTTCCCATGTGACCCTCTGTTTTTAGCCTGTTCGTCTGGTTTGGGTATTGCCCAAATTCCAATTGGTGTTCGTGCTTTAGAACATACCTCTTTTTTGTGCAAAATAGAACCATAATTCACAGGTTCTTTGTCTGACAAGGTGGTTCAGATGATGATGAGCTTCAACATTTTTCACAATTACAGGATGCATGACAGAGGGTTCTGGAAGAAACTGAAAAGGTTTTCTCTATGGCAGGGCTGCCCAACCCTGTTCCTGGAGATCTACTACACTGAGGTAGATCCACTCTGTCTTCCTGAATTTCACTCACTCGCCTGCACTAGCTCTACTGATTACCAATTGAATAACATCAGTCACTGTTGAATGAGCTCTGCTCTGTTAGGTTAGGATGAAAGCTGACATGATTACTGATCTCCAGGAGCAGGGTTGATTACCACTGCTTTTAGAAGATGTGCCAAATTTTGCTCAGAGTGTGTGTGATCCAACAATTTCTGTACACTGTGTTACACACCCTGACCACACCAGCCTGGCTGATGGGACTGTGCACTTCACTGCAGGATGGTCCCTAAACGCCAGCGCTTCCGCGTCAGGGCTCAGACGGTCTGGGGTCGGGGGGAAAGCAGTGATGACGGGGTTTAGCTGCATGCTAACCTCAGACTTGCAGAGTCCTTCCTGTCAACTCAACACACACACACGCATACGCACACACACGCACGCACACATTCACACACACACTTAAGTACAGACACACACGCCCTCATTTATGCTCATGCACGCACACACTAACCATGTGTACACACACCCCAAAACACACTTTTACTCAAGACATGCACACCTGAACATAATCCAGTGCTCACTCACACATATGCAGATACACAGGGATAAACACTTGAGTGCCACACACACAGATGTGGATTCACAATGCGGATGTGATACCACAAATAACACACTGGCGCATGTGACATTTTTCCTGTGCGCACAGTACACACAGAAAGACACACACAGGCTCACACACACATAAAGAAAAACCACAAAGGTAAAATGAAACAGTAAATATGGATGTTTACCCAGAGGAAATAGAATCTGCCCTCTCTCCACCAATCGTCCCAGAGCACCACAGAGACTGTTATTTCACATGTGGAATGTTGGTCCCTCTCCGATAACCCCGGCAACCACGCCTGTAATGTCACAGTCGGGATCAGGAAGTAGGGTCGTGGGGAAGGTGCTGTTGTCAGCCCAAGGTCAGGTGCCAGTGAGTTTAGCTTTCTTTGATGCAGTGGGGCATTTTCTCCGTGACGGACGTCCTCTCTGTACCCCTTCCTTCCCGCCGTTTATCTTCTTATCCGCACGGGCTCTTTCCTAATGACACACTGACCCTCCGAGCTTTGAGGTGCCTGTGATTTTTTTTGTCCTTGTTACATGGACTCCGGAGATTTTGCCTCCTCTCTTCAACCGCAACCCCAGAGAATTCTGGAAGCCCATTAAAAAAAGGCACATCGGACAGCTACACTAGCGCTCTGGATCTCGCTCCGGCGATGATGATCGCTGTGTTCTGCTGGATAATTGGCTGTAAGCGCACCTGTTTACGCAGCATCTCAGCTCCAGAAATGCCAAGCTCATTTATCATAGCTTTACCAGCCTGTGTGTGCTGGATATAACCCAATATCCTCTAAACCCCTCAGCTATTTGAGAAACCTGGGCTGTGGAACTGGTTCTTGTACCAACAGTAGCACCTACACTGTTTTAGCACTTTAGATCTGGGATATTACAATCTTGCCCTGAAATCCAGATTCAGGCCTGGCGTCATTTCCGCTAATCCAAATGAACTGAATGATTAGCGCTGTCAGTTGGCCAGACTCTCTTCACACCTGTCTCTCAGGTAAAGGAACTGAGGGACACTAGCAGTTCTCAGGCCTGGAAAACTTTGATCTGAGCTCCTGGGCCACAGGTTTATGTATGTATTCACTGCATACTCTAATAGTGTCACTAATGCTACATCACCACTAAAGCTCATTCCTCCTTTGGCCGAAACTCACTTCACTTAAACGCCCCGCGTTATTGGAACAAACTTGAAAAATCATTTGAGTTTGAAGTTATTTTCTCTTCATAGTTGTAGCAGTTCAACAAATATTAGCAATATCGATAAGCATAGCTGCTTTTAAATGGCTGTATCTTGTTCATTTTGTCTTTGTTAATTCATTCCTGGTTTGTATTTTTGTTCGGACCCCGTGTCCTGTGCTTACACGAAGCATATGTCTCCCTGGCTCACGCTTAACTTCTCCTGTTTTCTAGATTATAACAGTGAAACACATGAGACCTAGAAATGGGAGAAAATTGTCTGCTGTAATGTGCAGATTATTTTTTTATGGAAAGGTGGCAATTCAGAGTGAGAATATTTATAATCTGGGTTGTATACATAATTCAGTGGCTGCATTTACCAGTTATGTTAGAAGGTGTTCCTTGTCTAGTTATTTATAAGCCATGTGACTCGAAACCTGAAATTGCTGTGTATCGTTCAGCAAGAATTTCTATCTTTATTCTCTGCGATGGGCGTCTGTGTTTTCCAGCACAGTGGAGCAGGTGGCATTTTGGGCTGCCAGTCCCTCGTAGAGCGTATGCTAATGGAGAAGGTTGTCATAGAGCGTTACCAGGTGTGTCCTCTTTTTCTTATTGCGACTATTTAGTGTTTGGTGCTCATGACACCTCCTGTGCCTGATGGCGGGGGCTGTTACTGGACTGGAGAGCATATTCACCCCTCACTCCGGACCTTCTCCCAGCTTGCTTGTTAAAGAGCAGCTTCGGAGGGAATTCTGTGGTCGGCATCAACTCCTAATGAGATGGAAAACTGCTGTTTTCAAGCTCAGGATCGGAGCTGTTCCTCCACAGACCTGCTGCTATCTGTGCAGATTCCTGTTACTTCTTGAGCTGTCTGTACAAGGTCAAAGGTCACTTCATGTGGCCCCAGGTTTGGTTTGTGCTAACATAGCTGGCAATTATTTTTGCTCTCAGTGTCCAATAGGGGTTGGAGATCAGAGAAAAGGTCATATGTGGGTATTATTTGATGCTTACTGGACAGCCAGTTGATGATGGATACTCTTTTAGAGGTCCGGACTGCGGGGGAAATATGTACTAATGATTCTGTTGGGTGTCCATTGTTGATGTCCTGCAGTCTGTCAAGAGTCAGTGGATGCATGATCTCAAGTTTCCCTTGCAATTTATCCCTCGAAAGCATTGCCAACCAGTCCTGTTCATTGAGATTTACCATCCTTTTGGTAACGGGTTCTCAACCTTATCCAGTGGGTGTGGGTGCAGGCTTTCATTCCAGCTAATTAGTTTCTCACCTGATTTCACTAATCAAGGTCAGTAGCAGTGACTCTGGGGTTGATATGTAGAATCAGGTGTGTGACTGCATAGCTGGAATGAAATATCTTGCTGTAGGTTTTCTGTTCAGCCTAAATTGGCAGACTGGATTCTACAGAGCAGTAGCTGAATGAGATCTGTAGCTGATGAATGAGCTTTTCTTCCACACCGAGTGAACACCTGCAGGACAATAGGCACCCAGTTAAAAGGTTTGCCCTAACTGCCTATGACGTCTCGGATATGACTTTAGAATGTTCTCCTCTGGACATTAAAGTGCTGGTGTGAGGGTCACTAACAGGGGCGGACTGGGGCAAAAAAGTGGCCCGGGAATTAGTACCTGACCGGCCCACTCTCCAGACGGCGGGGATGGGGAGGTAGTGGCTGGCCGAAAAAATTTCACGTTATTTGACAAAGAAGTATGCATTTTAACATCATACTGGACTATATTTCCCATAAAACACTGATATTATTATATTAGTTCTTGAGTTTACATAACACCAATTAGCCTACAACAAAATAATTGTTGTGTTTACTTATGTACGTTGTACATGTGAGGGAACTTATTCTGTATGCAGGGGTTGGGTGGGTAACACCCAAAAACAGACAATCCTATTTATATAAAGATCCTATTTACCTGAAAGATGTCCTGAAATATACTGAATTTAATGATGCTGTCCTATATTAAAAACATACAATTGTCAACATATAACTAATGTATTTTTACAGAAATATTATTATTTTTACATGAATGGATGTGAAACAGAAATGTGACTTTGGGGGCATTGGATTTTTCAAAAAGATCACTGCATTATTTGTACTGATTCATACATAGCCTTTTTAAAAATAAAGTTACATATTTTACTAACAGACTCTAATGGGCGTAGAATAGCTCACTAGCTTCAGAACCGCAGAAACTTGGTTGCAAGTTTAATGGCAGGTGATTCTGAACGACAGGGTTTTGGAATTGAAAATTTGGAAAGTCTTCCTATATTCTAGGACAAATTTTATTTAGCACCGTAAAACAACAAATCAATATGCATCAAATAGTATGCTAATAACTGCTTCCTTTATTCTCTTCGCTTTCCCACCTCTTCATTGCTTTCTGACATTTTCGTGATCACGTAGTCGTTGAAACGCGTTTTTAGACTGTTACCGCAGCAGGGGACAAGCAAGGCCATTGGTCAAACAAATTTCCCAGCACGCCTGCCTTCTTAAACTTTAGAACGAAAACAACAAAATTAAATAAATTGGGAATAGCCAAAGCCCGTAAATCGTTTTTATTTGCAAGAAAACAGTTTTTCGGTCATTCCTGTTGCATAAAGCAAATATATAGGCCTCAATAAATACAAAAAGGCCATAATTTAATACAACCGAAATAGTGAAGTAGAACCACTAAAAGTGTGATATATAACTATGACACTCCAAGAACGTATAGGATGACATACCGCCATCGGCAGGTTGATTATATCTTTCGCGCCATTGAGGCAAGTTACACTTTCAGCAGGTGTCCATTCTAAATGAAGCAAAGTTTGAAGGGCTGATGCATGGCGTTCATATGAAATTTAATACGGGGCTGTTAATCGCGCTCTCGTGGGCCATCTGGGTACTTGTGAGTCTATGGCAGGTTTTTTCGCTGACCGAAGCGGTTCACCGGGGAAATACTGGTGATGACTGCGTGATGACCATCGGCCGTCCTGGAATACTGGCCGTTCTGTGATTCTCCAGAACGCACAGATGGCCAGTCCGCCCCTGGTCACTAATGGTTTCTGATGATGCTGAAGCAAGAGCCCTGATCCCGGAACAGTTTCCTCTGCCCAGCATCTCTTTCATCCACTATGAGAGGAGAGGACAATGGGAGTGGGTCATTTGGACCCTGTACCTGTTGGACCCTGTCCAGTTGGACCCCTGACCCTAACCATTTGGACCCCATATCACTTAGACCCCAGACCAGTTGGACCCCTGACCAGTTGGGTAAGGATTAGGGTTAGTATTAAAGAGCATGAAAACCCTAGGGGATAGGCAATCATTATATGATAGAGAATTACTCAAAGATTGCAAGACTTAATTATTTTTTACAAAAGTCGATCGCAGATCGCTGCAAATTAAATTTATTGATCACCTCCGGCGGAGTATGCCGACCACGGCGCGAGCGCACCTGAAGTATGCATGACATCAGCGCTAGAACACAAACAGGCAAGGTCAACATGGCGTCATACAGTTTCAGTGAATCTAGCGGGAATTCCGGTGAGAGTTTTCACGACTAGAGCGATGGGGAATCAGGAGACAGAATTAGTTCTTACTTTGGCAGATACGGCGGAATACAGCGGTCCTCAGCCCTACCTGTATGGGCCACCAGCAAGGCAAGAGGTGGAGGACCAAGCGGGACATGCAGCTGATGCCGTTCCTGACGATGCCTTATTATTACAAGATTGCGTTGGCAATACGACTTGGTATGTTATTTTCCTATAGTTTGAATTACAGTAACGTTTATTTGAAAACAATAGTAAATTAATCAAGTGTATAAGGAATGACTTGATGCAGTTTAACATCCCCGATCTCCGCAAATATATTGGACTATTAGCTAGCTGCAGTGGCGTGCCGTCAGATGTCAGGAAGGCCTTCAGTAACATCACCCTTTCCCGCATATATTGTTTTAAACTGTTTGCGATCAAGTTTGCCTGATTAACAATCAAACAATTTCTTAAGTGAACAACCACCGCTAATTCATGACACGTAATGATTAAGAAATGCTAATGACAAAGCGATTGCCTGTTGGCTATGTTGATATAATTGATGTGACTCCGCAAGGATGACAATCTGAAAGAAATCCGAAACTTTAGCTGACTTCGCAGCAGTTATATTCGCCATCACTCAGCTGTGCATCGTACCTAACAACACCATTTAGCTGTCACTTCATTTAGACTGTAGAACGGATTCTCATGGCTTATTGCTCAATGAGCCTCGCAAACTAATTTACGCAAATATGTGCTGTTTCACCAGCTACACGAGTGCAGAAATTATAACGACTAATTGATATTTTTCATTGTCATTGATGTGCGGAAGAAAACGCTGTATAATTTCGTAGTGCAATGTATAACCAGGCTTTCAAAAATAAATGACTCTCAACGGTTCTGCCAATTAGTCTGAGCAACTGTTGCTAATCGGGAGAGGTAAACTGCGAGAGGGGTAGGTTGGAAATTTGTGAATACTATGTCCGGTTTTATCAGAATTTCTACAGAATTTGACAACACAACGCTGAACCATCATTCAAAAAGCTAGATAAACAATCAAAACAACGCGAGTCAATGGCTGAATGCAAATTATGGCTGTTCATGTGCGCCTGGCGCCGCCTGCACGCTGATTTGTATTCTAGAGCTGATGTCACATGCCTCTAACAAGAGCGCCGTCTTATTTTTAGCCAGGCAGACAGACAAAGCGAAATGGTGACTTTCAAACCTTGGTGACACGGCAACAAAGGACCACCGGGTGGAACAGGTGTCTCCAAAATGGTTTTGGGCGTGTACTCAAGCAGAACACGAAAGCAGAGCGAAAGTGAAGGAAGGGTTTTCGTGCTCTTTAAGGCTAGGGTCTGGGGTCCAAACAGCATGGGGTCCAACTGGTCTGGGGTCCAACTGGTACAAGGTCCAAATGACCTTTACCTGAAGACAATGAGGATCTTGGATCAGTGCTTTTAATCTGGGGTAAAAGACCTTTCCTTCCTTCACTCTTCTCTCTGTCCTGTCTGATGTACAGCGCCCTCCATAATTATTGGCACTCCTGGTTAAGATGTGTTCTTTAGCTTCTAATGAATTCAGTGTTTTTTCTAAATAATATAGGACCACAATGAAAAAAAGAGGAAAATCCAACCTTTAATTCAAGTGCATTTATTCAGTGGGAAAAAAATCCCACATTAAGAAATAATTCTTTTACATCAAATCATGTGTGCCACAATTATTAGCACCCCTGATGTTAATACTTTGTACAACTCCCTTTTGCCAACAAAACAGCACCTAATCTTCTCCTATAATGTTTCCCAAGATGGGAGAATACAGAAAAAGGGATCTTCGACCATTCCTCTTTGCACAATCTCTCTAAATCATCCAGCGACCTGGGTCCTCTCCTCTGCACTCTCCTCTTCAGCTCACTCCACAGGTTTTCAATGGGGTTGAGGTCTGGGGACTGAGATGGCCATGGGAGGAGCTTGATTCTGTGTCTGGTGAACCATTTCTGTATAGATTTGGCCACATGTTTAGGGTCATTATCTTGCTGAAAGACCCAGTGACGACCCATCTTCAGCTTTCGGGCAGAGGCCGCCAGATTTTGATTTAAAATGTCTTGGTATTTCAAAGCGTTCATGATGCCATGCACCCTAACAAGGTTCCCAGGGCCTCTGGAAGAGAAACAGGCCCACAGCATCACCAATCCTCCCCCATACTTCACAGTGGGCATGAGGTGCTTTTCTGCATACTCATCTTTTGTGTTCCGCCAGACCCACTTAGAGTGTTTGTTGCCAAAAAGCTCTATCTTGGTCTCATCTGACCAAAGCACACGGTCCCAGTTGAAGTTCCAGTACTGCTTAGCTTAACTCCAGGCGTTTGCGTTTATGATTGTGAGTGAGAAAAGGTTTTTCCGTGCATGCCTCCCCAAACAGCTTGTTGGCATGTAGATAGCGCCGGATGGTTGTTTTGGAGACTTTGTGACCCCAAGATGCTACCATTTGTTGCAATTCTTTAACAGTGAGCTTTGGAGAACTTTTTATTTCTCTTACCATCCTCCTCACTGTGCGTGGTGGCAAAATAACCTTGCGTCCTCGTCCAGGCTTGTTTACCACTGTTCCAGGTGTTTTAAACTTCTTAATGATTCCTCTGACAGTAGATATGGGCAGGTGCAGGCGAGTGGCTATTTTCTTGTAGCCATTGCCTGACTTGTGAAGGTCGACACACATCTGCCTTACTTGAATGGTGTGTTCCTTTGTCTTTCCCATGTTGTAGAATGGATAAGAGAAATGGCCTCTGTGTTACGTCATATTTATACCCCAGGGAAACAGGAAGTGATGAATTACTAATTAAATGTTCCTAGATACTCTGATCAACTTTGTAAATTACTGTAGAAATGACAGAAATGCTTCAGTTACATTTGTTTCCTAGGAATTGTTAGGGGTGCCAATAATTGTGGAACAGGTGATTTTATGAAAAATAATTATTTCTTAGTCAGGGATTTTTTTTCCCTTAAAATTCACTTGAGTTAAAGGTTACATTTTTCTACAATTTTCAGTGTGAGAGTATGCTTCTGCAATAAAAATTGAATTTATTTTAAGGCTTTTAACACATCTTAACCAGAGGTGCCAATAATTATGGAGGGCGCTGTATCTGGGAGAGAGGGGTGAGAGTGTAGTGCGAATCTCTGACATTTACTGCCGGAGCGCCAATATGTGGGTGATTATGGACTATTTCCAGGCATCAAAGAGTAAGTCACAAATTGCAGGACTCTCCCACAGCACCAAGGAGAGATGAACCGTCAGCCTCATGCCTGTTACTGTCGTCTTGCTCCGGTTTTCCAAAGACCCACTCAGGAGACTCCTGGAACATCCGGGAGAAGGGGGATGCCTGCTATATTGCTGTGGCTGTCACTCTGCTAGAGTTTCCCAGAATTCCCTGCTCTCCACTCTTCTCCCTGGCTTATGACAAACACATCATCCCCCTCTCTCTCACGCTGAGCGTCCATCTTTTTTATTATATCATCTTTCAGCCAGCCAGGTCGACAGAGAACTCAATTCTTCATGCTCTCAGCCTTGTGTGCTGGGAATTCCGTAGCCAATCAGATGATGGGGATTCTGTTGCCAATAGTAGGACAGTAGGACAGGATGTTCAATTCTGTTATCTAACGTTTTACTGTTTTCTATCATACTTTAAAGCACTATGTGGCTCATTTGATATGAGGAATTCTGTTCGATTCTAATGGTCCATGTATCCGGTTTAAAAAGAGAGATGTGGCCGTGCTGTTTCTTTAGCTAGTACCTGAGCGATAAGTGCTGTAACTTGTTGTGATGTTGAAACTGAAAAATAGGCCATGATCAGAGGTAAATTGAGGTTCCTCGGTTACAAAGGTTTTATATCCGTTTGTTTCAGCGAAGGGGCCATTTTGCCTGAATCGCTTTGCGGCTCGTTCCCGGCAGTTTAAAATGCCATATCTGAGGAGGCGAGCCTCTTTAACCGTGAATATAAATAAAGTTTCAGTTTTATAGTGATGGAGGTCTTAGGGAAGGAGAGAGTGCAGTTTCGGTGCTAGCGCTAGCACTGGGAATGATGAGCTGTTTTGCATTGCTGATGTGTCAAGCAGGAGCGAAGGGTCATGTGACTGCAGAACGTGATTCACCTCTGTATATCTGCCCCCCCCGCCGACACCCATCTCCACCCCTCTGTCTGTCACCTGTGAGTGTGAGAGCAGATATGAGCAGGTTTTCCTTCAGAATCTGCTGCTGTCGCTGTGATTTAGATCCTGTTCCTGAGTCAAGTGCGAAGGGGCGGACTGAGAGAGAAGACTGACAGGAGAACAATCGTTTGATGTTTCTTTTTAAAATAAAAACTACTATATGATCTTTCAACGCGTATGTCTTCACACGCAAACACGTACGTCCACACACAAACACGCGTGCACACATGTATGCGCTCACACGCACAAGCACGCTTTTACCTGACCACACACTCGCACGCAGTAAAATGTTCAGCGCCAATTCGACTCTTACAGAGTCTATTTGAGCCCAGTTTTGCCAGAGTGGGACCAAATAGCCTGTTGAAGAGTTCATTTAAAGGTCTAGACCAGGGGTGGGCAATTCCGGTCCTGGAAGGCCGGTGTGTATGCAGGATTTTATTTCTATCAATTGCCCCGACTAATTGAGTTAACTGATTGCATACATAAATATAGATTTGTCCAATGATTAGATCAAAGAAAAATGTTTTATGAAGGGAGAAAAGAACAGTCTTTGGTGGTCATTCATGATAATTTAAAGAAATGCTCCAGGAATGTCAGACTTCATAAATTGCTTGGCTAATTTAGATAATCAACTAATTAAAGGCCAGAAGCTGGTGTGAAAACCAGGGACAGATATGGCCCTAGTTGCCCACCTCTGCTCTAGACTGAAACCGACCATGAGGCTTCCATATGAAAGAAAAACAATTGAATTGGCCGATTTGAAAGAAGAAAAAAAAAATTTTTGCGCACGGTACAGTTTTCTTTTAATTTAAAACTTGCGGGTCACGCCCTTCTTCAAGGAATGAAAATATTTGGCGATCTTTGGGTGATAACGTACAACATAAACTTAGGAACACAGCTCAGCTAACAAAGGAATCAACCATTCAACGCTTTCATTAGAGTTCATTGTGTTGCTCCTATTGTCCTTGAAAATGGTCAACAGTTGTATCGTTTTCGGGTGCAGTGCTACTGCGGATCAGGAGAAGGGTGTGTCATTGCACACATTCCCAAAAGATGTCGGAATTCGCTGATAGTAGTTGAGATTTGTCAAGACGACAAGAGTGAACTTCGCGGACTCAGGCACAGTTCACTCGTGCACGGTTCATCCGTACTTGTATCGAATGTGAAAGCCACCGTACTTGAGCATGGAAGATTACTGTTATGTGTTATGGCTCTCTTGTTCTAACTGCTGTGGCGAAAAGATATCTCCATTCAAACAAAGAAATTCAATGCTTGCTCGAAATGTAGGTGGACGAAAGCAACAATCACAACTGGATACTACACACAAAAACTCGGAGATTTATGGAATAATTCATGTGTAGTTACATTCGTGTGGTTACCACAGAACAATAGAACAGTGCTCTGACAAACTAAAGAAAATGCGGCTGCGATATTTCAAAGTGCAGGACGCAGTGCGAAAGTCTGGCAGCTCATGTAATGAGACAGATAAATTTTCGTGGTATGAGGCAGTGGACAGCATAATCGGCCAAAAACGCAAGGGCGAAAGAATTCCGTATTTAACCTCCATCAATATCGGAAGTAATCAGTACTTTTCTTTTTAGGCTTACCGTGGTGTTTGGGTACCCAGAGAAAGATTGGGGTGAGTAAAAAAATATCATCCAGTCAAGAAAATTTTGAGTTTCATTTCTTGTACTGCTATACGTGGTAATCCATGTTACCGATGACACACCGGGTTGCTATTGCACGCGCAGCACATGCATTTGTGATACTAATATTCGATATTAATATTCTAAACCCCCTTCTCAATAATAAACCCCCCCGAAATATATTGGCGCCTCCTTTTAAAATCGGTCCCCATTTAAAACCACCTAGGTGCATACTGCAACATTCTGTATCAGAATTTTGACATGTATGCAAGTGTACTCGGGTACGGTACGATATTACTAGTGTGAAAGCTGACCAGCGGGGGGAGAGGAGAGGGGGGACAATCGTACAGTGGCACGGTACGGAACAAGATGGATTCCTCTTCGATTTCTTTCAAAGAAGCTTCAGAATCGCTCTCAGAATCGCTCTTTTTTCTATAAGTCGCCATTGTTTTTCGTGTTCTACAACCTTTGTTTTCCTGAGTTGACGTCACTTCCGGTTTGGCGCGCTAATTAATTTTGTTTTCGGAAAACGTCGGAAATTGGACAATTAAACACCAATTTCTTAAAAACCACGGCATGTTTTTTTTTTTTTTTGTATTTACTCAAGATATATGGGCCTATATATAGGAACAAGAAAACTGGCACTCACACTTGGTTTCAGTCTAGACCTTTAACTCAGAACCTTCTGATGTGCAGACACATATGAAGCTTAGCGAAAGTTCAGTCAGGAAGACTCTCTCGCGCACTTCAACTCTGTTTATCTTCCTATCATTCACATGCATGCTCACTTTAAATCTCTGCAGTCACTGTCTAGGGCTGTCAATTAAGCTGTCAGCTGGTGTAGCAGCTGATCTCCTCTATCCAACCGGGACACACCACAGTCGCATCGCTAGCCAATCGTTCTGCTGCTGTCTTTTTGAAATATGTGATTTATCTCTGCCCAAATTCGCTCATCCTGCCGTTCGCTGGCCCTCCTCCTCCCCAACGCCACCCTGCTCCATCAGACCTTCCGTACTGCTGCTCCAGCTTCGTCAGCCTTCAGCCATCACCGCCACCAGTGTCTGGACTCTTCGGGGGATCTTCCTGCTGCTGCTCTGAGCCGTGCTCCTGCTCTACGAGTCTTCCCGAGGAGTCCAAGCGCCAAAGACTTGTCTAATTCTTAGCATATGTTTCATCCGCTTATGCTGAACGCACAATAAATATTTCCTGCTTTCACTTGAGTCTCTCCTGATTGAAATGAACACAAACACACACACCTACTGTGTGTTCACACACATGCACATCTACTCAGACATATGCATGTCTACAAACTGTATAAAAATTATGGACTCAGTTACTGTGATGTGAGCCTTTGACTTGCCTCGGGCTGTGGGGAAAAGCATTCGCCACGCTGAACTCCAGTTGTTGAGTGCCACCATCTTGTTTTTTTGGAGCCAGAGTCTGTGTAGTACAAACCGTCTGAGTCGTCCACTGAGCGTGTTGCATACTTACCAGACTTATCCCTAAAGCGTCTCTCCACTGTCTGTGCAGTAGCTTAACAAATCATTTTGCATACATTTACTTGCAGGAAAACATTTTCAATTTTGTATTTTTACAGTAAAGTCCCCATTGATCTGAATGCAGAGTGGGATATTTTTGTCCTATACTGCAGCCTGCCAGAGGTGGCGATAGTGAGCAACATCTCTTTTTTCTATTAGGTTTTTTTTGCATATAAAAACATCAAATACAAGACATCACAATACATGACAAACATCCAACACATACTCCCTCACCCACCCACCCTCCCACATACGGTACATACCCTATGCTCAGGGGTATACAGTATCAGGGGGAAAAAAAAGTAACAAAGAATAAAATTAGGAGTTCCTGAGATCCACGTGTTTCACTTTTGGGAAAACTCAACCTCAAAATATGACAGAAAAGGTTGCCAAACTCTAACAAACCTTTGCCTGTCTCCTTGAAAAGTGAATCTCAATCGTTCAATTTTTAAAAAAACTCATCACCTCCTCCACCCAACGCTTGTGAGAGGGCGGTGTAGCCTTCTACCAGCTTAACAGAATTAGTCTCCTAGCTAACAGTGAAGAAAATGCCATGGCTTTACATTGATCTGAGGGTAGTAGTATATCCCGTGGAACCACACCAAATAACACAGTCAAGGGATTTGGTTCAAGAACCTTACCACACATGTAGGAAAAAGTATGGAATATTTCTGACCAAAAATCTATTAATTTAGGACACTCCCAAAACATATGGCACAAAGTAGCCTGGTCATGCTCACATCTGATGCGGGTTGGGTCCAACCCTGGGTACATTTTCGCCAGCTTGGTTCTGGACAGATGAAGCATATGCAGTACTTTAAATTGTAATAAAGCATGTCTAACACACAATGAAGATGAATGCACCAATTTCACTGCTGACTGCCAGGTTGTATCTGTTATAGCTGAACCCAATTCCTCCTCCCACCTTTCCTTCAACTGCTCAAGAGAGGGTGAGGCAGGTCTTTGAATATTACCGTACACAACAGACATCGTCCCTTTACTTAACGGATGTATTTTCAGGCATTCATCCATCCAGTCACCTTGTGGAAGGGACAGAGATGGAGAGAAATGTGCTCTTACGAAACTATGCACTTGCAGGCACCTAAAAAAAATGAGAGTGAGGCAAATTAAAATCAGTCTTTAACTGATCAAATGAAACAAAACAACCATCCTTGTACAAATTTTTAACGCATTTCACCCCATCTCGATCCCATTCATGGAAAGCAGAGTCAACAAGAGATGGCGGGAAGAGAGCGTTGGCCACAATAGGAGGTGTTTTACTGTTAAAACGATTTCTGAACTGGGCCCAGATCTTAAGAGAGCCACCAACCACTGGATTGTCAGTTAGACTCTGTTTACTTAACGGAATCGGTGCACATACAAGGGTGCGCAGTGATGCAGGGTAACACGAAGACTGCTCCAATGGGAGCCAAGCTGGCACTTGTGCGCCCTCTAGATCGGAGACCCAGAATAGCAATTTGTATATTTTAGCTGACCAGTAATAATGCATAAAATTAGGTAATGCTAGTCCACCCTCCTCCTTCTGTCTTTCTGAAAACTCCCTCCGTATACGAGGTAGGTTTTTACTCCATATGAAGCTCGATATATGTTTATTTAATTCTTTAAAAAAAGATTTTGGTTTAAAAACAGGCACTGTTTGGAATAAAAACAAAAACCTTGGCAAAAGGTCATCTTTACAGAGTTTATCCTCCCCGCCATTGACAAGGGAACATCTTGAGCAACATCTCTTGAGGAGACCTGTGATTGGAGACCTGTGATTGTGTCTCGAAATTGTCGTCTCATTGTGGCTGCCTGACATTGTCATACACAATCGCACATGAACACACGGGGTATCTCAAGTCTCCTATCTGATATTTCCTCACTCGTCAGTCTTTGCTTCAACCGAAAGTAGTTCTGGATCTGCCATCTTGCAGGCCGTCTCAAAGCTCTTATTTCTGCTGCGAGGAGTGAGGAGGGAGCTGTCAGGAGCCATGAATGAGGATGCAAGAGAGCAGCCTTGAGAGAATACTTTCAGCTGAAGGCCATGATTTCAATCGCTAACGACAGATGCTGGCAGCAGACCCAGCTGTGCGTTGTCACATGAAGCGTGGCACATTGGAGGAAAAGACGTCTCATTTCTCTAAAAACACATTTCCTCATTTCTTGAGCCTTAACTCAAGTCATACGTATCTGCAGAATTATATTCTTCTGTATAATTAGTTCTTAATGGACTTTAATTGACTGGTAAAACTATTAACATCAACTTACCCAGCCAGCAGAGGATGGGCCCCCCCACTATAGCCGGGTTCCTCCTGAGATTTCTTCCCACTGGGGAGTTTTTTCTCACCACTGTTTAAGGCTTTTTCTCCCCATTCGGAGTTTTTACCTCATTAGCTATTCTGGGGACTTAGGCTGGGCATCTGTCTAACGGCTGCTCTGTAAAGCCTCTTTGTGACAGTTCCTCTGTAAAAACTGCTGTACTTATAAAACCGAACGTGAATCATGTCACTTTGAAGGCGCACGCCTCATAGCAAGCGAACATGAAACTATCATTCTTTATCTCCTTGAATTCTATAGTTCTGGTATGCATGAATTGATAATACTCAAGAAGAATAAACTGTCAGTTTTTTCCCCCCTATTATCACTGAAGTCATATAGGCTATTCTGGGAGGAGTCCGCCTTCAAATTGACATGATCCCTGAACTGAAGTAAACTCGATTCTTCTCTCCTCGCGTGCTTTTCTTGTGTCTCTCCATGCACCCTCAGCGAGACGGACTAAGACTCAAGGAAAAGACGAAAGTGAGGGAGACGCTGATGCATTTTAAGAGAAGTGAGATGCGCCCACAGACTTGTGCCTTTAATGTGTTTATACACCCATGCATCTATGCGGACACACACACACACACACACACACACACACACGGCTTCACACGCACATGTGCACACACATCCCTGCAGGTTTTTCTCAGTGTGTGTTCATTTGCTTGTTGATTTGAGAGTGGAAATACTGCAGTGTGTAATTATTCAGAGTGCTGTGCGGTTTGATCGCTTTAGCAGCCGGGCCCCCACACACACACACACACACACACACACACTGCGAGTCTCTCTCCGTCAGAACAGCCCTGAAACACTCTTCTGTGCCAAACGCGGTCACACTTTGCTCTCCGATCAGTAGGAATTGATCAGCCTCACGTGCACTTGTGTCTCGGGCTGAAAATGCTAATTGGTAATTAATTACCCATTCTCACACCTCTGTGGTAGCACTTGAGGTGATTGGAGGGTGATGGGAAAGTCGAACCGGAATAAGAGTCAGACGTTTGATGCGGTGGAGCTGACATCACAAAGGGAAGATTGAAGCATTTGGCATTCTGATGCTCGGATACATGGATCTGTACTAATGTTTAGAAAATATCAAATATTCATGGGCAAACTCTCGATTTCCTAAGTACCCATTTCAGAGCCTAATTTTCTGGCCTAATTGCGTTTACACACACAAAACTATGTGTGTGTGCGTGTGTGTGTGCGTGCGTTTGAGAGCCTGTGCATGTGTGTGTCTGAGTGTGTGTATGAGAGTGTGCATATCAGGGCCTGTGTGTCTGTGTGTGGGTTTATTTGAGGGCTTGTGTGTGTGTGTGTGTGTGTGTGTGTGTGAGGGGCCTGTGCGTGTGTGTGAGGGCTCATGCGTTTGTGTGTGTTTGTGTGTGTGTGAGGGTTTGTGCATTTGTGTGTGTGTGTGTGTGTGTGTGCGTGTTTGTATGCGCGCACACGCGCGTCTGTGTGTGGGTGTATGTGAGGGCCTCTGTGTGTGTGTGTGTGTGTGTGTGAATGCTTGTGTCTGTGACCCTCTCTTTTCTTCACCAGTTTAGCACAAATCCTGATAATAAGCAGCGAGGCCTGAGGTCAGTATGTGGTGATGTCACAGCTGATGTAAATCAATACTCATGAAAAGGGCACAAATCCCCTCTTTCAGGACCAATCAGCCTGAGTCATGCTCTGTCTGTCAGGACCAATCGGAGAGTGACCCTGAGTCATACTCAGTCTGTCAGTCTCCATCTCTCTCTCTCTCTCTCTCTCTCTCTCTCTCTCTATTCCTTTATGATACAAACTCTCCATCACTCTCTCTCACTGTATTCCTCTGTCATACAAACTCTCATTCCCTCTCT